>NSMO01000117.1:7212-31012 GCA_002588565.1 Coelastrella sp. UTEX B 3026
AAATGTGGCCCAAAGGTCAGCAGGTCGGCCAGCAATGTGCAGACAGCCTGGCACTCCCAGCCAGCTGGCAGCAGCTAGTCTGACATATTCAAGGTTGCACGAACCAGTTAGTAGAGTAACCATACCTGGCACAGTCGAACCGGACTATGTTTGCAGCAGTGAGCTGCCTGGATAAGGATGATCAACAAGCCGCAGCAATGGGCCATCTGTCTCAGTTGCCGCAGCTGATCAGTCACCGCCCACCGCTTCTCAGCTCATGCTACGGCACCACAGTAGGTGCCGCTACAGCATACCTTGTGACTTGTTCTGTACTGTGGGAGCACCACAGAGTTACCATCTGCTGACCTGGCTGTCGCTGTGCAGGTGTTCCAGCGGCTCTGCGGTTCATGCCAGGTCTGCTAGACGCTGTGAAGGGAGCTGTCAAGAGGGAAGCAGCTCAGCTGCTTGACAAAGTGTACTACGTCTCTCAGAAGGTGACTCACAGCAGTGATGCATCTGTATATGTAGCATGATGGCTTGGCCTGAACCATTCTCTGGTAGTGATTTGGCTCACAGGACCCAAGCACACCATGGACTGTATACATGCAACAAAAGTTCAGCTGCAACCGTGCCTGCTCCATCACTTTCAGCCACAGTTGATTGCAATGTTCGCTGCACTCATCACATTCTATACATCATCATATACTTCATCTGTTCACTTCTGTAGGTCCGTCCCGGTGTAACTGCCCTTGATGCGGTCAAACAAGCAGCAGCAGAAGTACAGCTGTCAGGAGGCAGTTTCAAACTGCTGCAGCAGGCTCTAGCTGCAGCAAGCAGCACGACAAGCAGCAGTACGAACGTGCCCTGCAGTGACAAGGGTTCAACTGCTGCAGCGGTGTCACTTACAGCTGCTGCAGGAACAGTAGCACGAAGAAACGTCATCTGCCATCAGTTGTCAGTCGGCAGTGACATACAGTCTGTTAAGTCAGATGATGACTTGATACAAGCTGATGTTGATCCTGCAGCAGTAGCAGCTGCAATTAGCGACAATGACAGCAGCAGACACAACACACTATTGGGCCGTGTGATGCTGGCTGCAGATGACAAAGCAGCAGCAAATGTAGCCATGCGCATGGATACCAATGGCTCTGCAGACCAGTGCTCCACTGTTACACGAGACAGTTTGGAATTGAGCTCAGACGTTGATGCAGATGTAGTGGTGGAGAGCAGCACAGACCCACTGGCTTTGGCGCCAAAGGCAGTTCCTGCAAGCACAGCTGCAGCTGTCACCGCTCAGGCATAGACTGCACACTTACCTGAATTGGAATGGTTGCTGCAGCTTCAGAAGCAGTTCCTGCCAGCAGTACAGCGGCAGCTGTCAGCGCTCAGGCATAGACTGCACGTCTGCCTAGGCTGGAACGCATGTTGCAGCTCTAAAGGCACTTCCTGCCAGCAGTACAGCTGCAGCTGTCAGTGCTCATGCATAGACTGCACATTTGTCTAGTTGGGTTTGTCTAGTTGGGATGGAGCTGCAGCACATCGCAGATCCAAAGTGATAGCTGCAGCATACTCTTTGCACTGATTGGGAACTGGGTTTTGACAGTGATGTGGTCGGCTGTAGCAGAGACCACTAGTTGGGAAAGCAGGGCTTCTTTGCAACAGTAACCAGCAGATTTGCCATGTTTTGGCAATTGACCAGGGCTTACATGAACTTTCGATGCAGTTTGCAAAGAGAGTAATAGGGTCGGCAGTCGAGACAGGTGGAGTCTGCCAACCACAGTTGGAGGTGTATGTGGTACTGCTGCGCGTGCCAAAAAGCGCCTGTACATTGCCTTTTGGGTGCTTGTACAATGTGCAGGAGGGGCTGAGGCATTTGATCAGTTTGAAGCGGCTATAACAAACAGCTCGCTAGCTTGTGCTGTACTGGTTGCTTGTGCAGCAGCAGTTTTGACAGGGATAAGCACCAGAGAGAGTTGACAGTTGAATTCATCACATTTCATCAGACTTTGTGACACAGTTGTGCAGTACTCTTGGTAAGAAAGCAACACGTATGTGCTAAAGCGTTGCTTGTTGACTACACAGATGGCGGTTGATAATGAAGGCATCAGCAGTTGAGCACATGCTGTCATGCTGTGTGCTTGACTGCAGCTTGTGTCGCTGCAGCTGTTGACAACACAGTACTGCTGTTGGGTTTATCTGTGCAGCTTTGTGCCATTGCATATCGCTTGCTGCACACGTTTTGGAGTCAAGTTCTAACATTCTGATTTGAAGGCATCACTTGTCGCACATGGGATCGTTGAAAGGTGTCAAATGGTATAGCAGCCAGTGTTGATTGCTGCTTGGATATGATGTGTTGCAATAATGGGTGTTTTCACGAACGGCCCTTTATGTGTGCTGAGGCTATATCCCTGAGTGCAGGACTCTTCCTGCCGTTGAGCCATTTGTTATTGCCTGGTCGTTGCAAGCTACATGCATAGCTCGTGGCTATAGGCATACCCCCACATCACCTTTGATTGCTATATTGTAGGTACCTTGTGGCTCTACTGCATTTCAGGCACATCAATGCACGACCTAGTTATGCTCTCATTATGCTCCCGGAATAGCGTAGTTTGTCTAGTTATTTGTGCTAAGTTTGTGGTGTGCCACCGCAGTTTGTGTCTAGTCATCTGTGCTGAGTATGTGTTGTGCTAGCTTGCAGTGTAAGGTGTTTGTTAGAATGCACTTTATGGCTTGGCCTCTGCGGTGTTTTATTGCTTGAGACGTTTCACAGACATGTGTTATGCCAGCCTGCAGTGTAAGGTGTCTGCTGGCTTGCGTGTCTTTGTCGTATGCAGCCGGCCAATGTTGTTACAAGTGATGTTACAAAGTGTGTAGCATCACGTGTGGCGGTGCTGTGTGATGGGGCTGCTGGGTATCTTGTTGGCCCATGCTCCATGCTTGTACACATTAGTGTTGCAGCAGCAACCAGGATGAGTGGTGCGCACACATCCTGTGTTTCCAACGGTTTTTCTGCAAGTTGTTTGAAACCTGCAGTGCACGTGCACAGTGTTTTGCTGGTTGTCACTGCGATCGAGGAGTCCTGCATGGCACCAGCTAGCACTGGAGCTGGCTTAGAGTGCTTTGGCTGTTGCGGTAAAACGTTTGCATGTTGTCACTGTCAGCGACAGCTATGTCATAGGCCGGATTTTCGCGGTTTCTCTGGGTACCAAGTATCCAACTATCAGTTTGGGGAAGCTGTAGTGCCACTAACAATGTTGCATTGAGTTGAACACCAGCAGCTGCTGGCAGTGCCTTGGTAGGTGATGTGATGTTCGTTGTCAGTGTCAACAGAACGTCTTCAACTTGCCACATATGGTCGGTTAGCAGGGTATGTTGTTTGTCTCTGGGTTGTTACGTCAGTTGCGTGCATACCAGTTGTTGCTGACAAGCTTGTTGTGTGCCTGCATATTGCCCTTGCTGCTAGGTTGTCTTGTGGTGCTGTTCCTGCAGCTCTTTGCATATGATGCGTTGTTGCGGCTGTGCGTGTGCTGTATGACCGAGTGCTGTGTGTTCACCTCACCACGTGCGTGAGTCATCAGGTATCCTCATCTGAATTCGCTTTTTCTGTTCGTTATTCGTCCGGCATGTTGTGGTTGTGCAACTGCAGCGGTGCTATGTTGTTAGCACCCGTGCTGCTAGAAGCCAGCTCTGCATTGCAATGCCTTGCCTGGTTCCTGTGCAGGCTTGCCTATTGTTTGCCGGCTCAGGAGCTGTATGCCATGTGTTGAGCACAACTGTCATGCATGACGGTGCAACTGCAGATGTTGTTGTATTGATTGTGTCCTACTTCAAAATGGGTTAGGGGCCGGAGGCATGAATGCTACGGTGGTTGGGCAGCTTGTGTATGCATATTGAGATGTAGAATATGTGCGTGGCGTATTCCTTTAGCTGGTGTTCAGCCTGCCAAGTGTTGATCATCATTGATGTCTTAGCAGTAATGCTTTGTGTTGCTAGGCACATAATGTACAAAATTTCCGCGTGCGTTTGTGTGCAATTTGTGACGATGCATTGCTGCTGGTGTCACACAGTCTCGGTACCGGTGTGCTGCACAAGGTTTCAGGCAGCAGCCAGCTTTCATGGGAGACTGCTTGCGGCTCAGGGCAGTTTATCCCAGCTGCGTTGCAGACTGCCATCCCCTGGCAGGCACATTTGTTGTGATGTTTGGTGGTGCAAGCAAGGATGGCCAAAGTGGGCCATGGCCTTTGCCACTAGTTGTACAACATCCAACGGGTGGAAGCGCAACTATCTTGTTGCACTGGCTCAGTCTCTTTTACATCTGCGCAACCACCTCTCGGGTTACAGTGGAGGACGCATTTTTGAATGAAGCATTGAAACGTCCCCACATGTCGCCTTTAAGTGCTCGAAGACGTTCTTTCAGATGTAACTAAAGCTATGAATGCTTTTGTTGGGCTCCAGATGTACGCCACTGCCTTACGCCCTGGCATGCGCTGCCAGACAATTTTGTATGTGCACATATGGCAGCACCAGGGCCCATAATGACGCTCGCAGATGCTTTCTGTGTGTATTGTTAAGTAGAATCAAACGTGCACTAGCGTGAGGAGGCTTCAGAAGGCCGTGCTTTGCTGTTTCGCTTGTCCACGCACCCAGCCGTGGGCCCCTCAAAACAGCCCCTCCAGATACCTCGATGGTCTGGTTCTGTTGATGTAATATGGTTATATACACCCAGAATAAGCCTTTCAAGCATCGCTTTAGGACCCTGACAGCCCCAGGGAGGCACTTACAAAAATGCGTCCGTTCAAAAATGCGTCCTCCACTGTACCCCTGCCAACTTGCCGCGGTAGCTTGGACGTCCAGCGTTCGGTCCCTGCTCGGTTCAGAGTGGCCTCGGGGCCTCGTTATAGTGGTAGCGCAGATTTTTGAACCCAACTCGTTGGAAGTAATCTTGCAGAAACACCGGCCGTGGCTTAAACTCGTACGGTGCGCAGCCTCATTGCCTCGGACGCCGCACAGAGTGTTTATTCAGTGAGCTGTACTGCAGATATAGCCCGATCCCGCTGGACGGTGTCAACTTGACACTGTAAAGAGCCTGAATTGAACCCTGCGCGGTCAGCCTCGAGGCACGGAAAGCGCACGGAGGGCCCTTCTTGAGCGAGCAACATGGATCAAACCTTCCTCGTGGACACATTGTGGTGGACGAAACTTGGTGCGACGTATGTTATCCTTTCCTGCTTCGGGTCACATTCACACACATGGGTTCCGTCGTCAGGCAACTGTTCGCTGTTTCTGACTGGTCCAGCCTGGAGCAAAGTATTACAGCGCCTTCGGCTGCTGTAGAAGCTTGTAACATCGCTGTGGCAGCTTTGCAGAAGTGCCTCAAGCGAGGCAGGGCTCAGCTGGTGGGCTCAGCTGCTGCTGGCTTGCATCTGCCACGATGCGATGCGGATATAGTCGTGTTATTGCCCGATTTCCGTGTACAGCAGCATCACGATGCACTTTCTGAAGTAGCGTCTGCGCTGGAAAGTGCTACCAGACAGAGTGAGGGGTTCAGCCAAGTGCAGCTCGGAGAGTTCAGTGTCCAATGCAATCGCAAGGGCTTGAACCTGGATATCCTGGTCGGTAGCACAGAGATTGCGGGTCCGCTGACTTTCCTAGACCCTACACTAACAGACAAGCAGCGGCAGGCCCTGTCAGCCAGCACAGCCATGGCTACCACGGCTTTCCTGCAGCAGCAGCAGCCACCTTTGTTTAAGACTGCAGTGAGGCTTGTGAAGTACTGGGCGAAGCATGTACATGGCAACGACTGGAATGACCAAGCCAGAAACAGGTGTGCACTGATCGAGTGCGGATATGCAGGCAGCCCTGGCCAGCTTCATTGTCAGAGATGGCGCACATGCAATATGGTGTCATGTCACTGCTGTGATTCTTTGCTGACATTCTGGTCAACTGCCAGGCTGACTTTGTCATCTGTTTTGATCAGTGGTGCATGGACAGCTTCAAGAAGCGCAGGTTGGATATTTCCAGCTGCCAGAATCAGTCTTCCTCAGTCTTTCATGAAACGGTGTTCGGACGTTGGCCACACCTATGCCTTGTGTACTTGTTTACCATTCAGGCCCAAGTCCTATCTTCTAGTGTTGCTCACTCTCAAAGCCTATCAGCAGTACCTCGCAGCAGCAGCAGCAGTGGGTGCTGGCAGCAGCAGCAGCAGTGATCATGATCAGGCAGCCGCCTTAGACCGCATCATGCTAAACTTTCTGAGGCTTACAGCTAATCTCAGCAGCAGTACACTGCTGTACTGGGAGATGCAGTATGATAAAGAAGTAGTCCAGCAAGTGCTTGCGCGGTCAGACCTGGTCCACACACTGAGACCAGAAGGTTGTGAGGCACACCCGATAGTGTTAGACCCGGCCAACCCAACTAACAATGTTGCAGCAGCGGTACCTGACATCTCCAGGCTGGTGCAGCTGGCAGCAGCAGACCTGGAAGCACTAGAGGGAGACATGATCAGGAAACTAGAACAGCAGGTGCAGCAGCTGAAAACTGAAGTGATCAGCAAACTTGAGCATGAGATTAGGCAACTTAAGTCAGAACAAGGCAAGCAGATGGCAGCTTTGGTGGCCTATCGCAAAATCATTGGCAACTCTGGAACAACTTGCAACTACACTTGCACCTTCCCAGTGAGCAAATGGCTCCCTGACAGCAAATCAGTATCTCTTGGGGGTCCAGATCACCGGGACACTGCGATTCCGGGTCTGTGTCTTCAGATCTTCAATCTGCCGTACAAGGCAGCGGGATATGGGGACAAAAATGTGTTGGCTGGGGTAGAACTTAGGCTGGCGAGCAGTAAGACTCCTGAGCTCAACAGCATTGTTGAGCTTGGCTTGCCTATTCCCATCAAGGTGCTTGCAGACACCACAGTGGCACTTGAGAAACTTGATCACTGTCGAAGAATTATTCGATCGACAGAACTTGGCAATGAAGTGAGGGGTGCCATTTCCAATGCAAAAGGAGTGCAAGTGGGCTTCAGCCGCAGAGTGCTGTCACACCTTGGGTTGGTTCACCATTGTGCTGGGGTTGAAGGGCAAGATGTGTGTTGTCTCAAGCAGCGTGTTGACGGTGAATACAATGTCAAGATATCCCTTGACTTTCAAATTGGTTCATAGAGCTGCTTGCAGATGAAGCTGGTCTCAGCGCTTGGCACATTGCATACTGTCACACTTTGGTCTTTGTTCAGACAAGTCACTTTACATCGGGGGCACTTTCATTGCGATATCGATGTTTGTGGTGGTTATGCGCAACACCAGTATGGTTATTGCAGTCACATAAACACGAATTAAACATAATCTACTATGTCTTGTATAGACAAAGCTTGTCTGTTTGTCAACGATCAACATCTAATGCTTTCATGACAGAGCGGACGCTTCAAGTGATGTTGGTGAAACCATCTGCATATGATCTGCCTGTGTGACAGCTTACCAGGTGTACTACGTAGCCAGAGCCATCCAGCAGCAGGCACTGAGCATGTATTCGTCAAGACGTACTACCGTGGCATCTGTCACTGTGCTTCGTGTCACACTCTACAACAAAGCCTCTCAGATTTCTTTGGTTTGTATGGCGAGCTTGAGATGCCAATCGTGTCAAAGCCCTGGCGCCACAGCATGGTCATTTGCTGGTTGAACTGTGCATATTGTGAGAAGTAAATCGGCACTGGGTGCATTCAGCGCTTAGCATGCGTGTCAGCTTGAAAATATGACAGTTACATGGGATGTGTGTGCCTCACTCATTACTCCCCATGGCAACGAATTCACCAGGGTTTGTCCAGGTGCATGTTGCATGTCGCCTGTTGTACCTCTCTGACGGCTGACATGCTGTCAAGACATAGGAGGCATATGAATGGGGCCGCTGGCTTCAGTAGCATATTAAGTCAGGCATATGAAATTTTTACTTCTGTTATAGCACGGCCTGCACGCCATCGTGCATGCCATGCGCAACCAAGCTGCTCAGTTTATCCCGTGCCCAACCTCAACCGACCGCAGCTGGAACACGCAGCTTATCTTGCAGTTTGGGCTTCAGTTGCTCAATGTTGAAAGTGTTGAGATTCTTATTAGGCACGAGTTACTCGTACAATACACGCGTGATCTGATCACTCAGGTTCATGCTGCTGGATGTCAGGATTCACGGAACTGCGCTGGAGGCGTATGCCGACGGTCAACTGCAAGTTCCCTGCAAGTTTTTCAGCGTTGGCTGTGGAGAAAACTGTTTCGAACAATGGTACGAAACCGGTGGTGAGTCCATATGGATGCATCATGATCTCCGCCCAGCGGTGGTCGGGGACCGGCAGCGGTTTCAGCAACGGACTGGCCTGCAACTGCCAGGCCCGTCAACGCAGTGTTTGACGTTCTGTTCCATTGAGAGAGAATGCACGCGCATGAATGGTTCGCGACGTCTTTCGAGATGCCTGACCTCCGGTACAAAGGGTTCAGCAGCCATGGTATTTTCATCCGTCTTTGGACCACCGATTCAACAGGCTGTGGTTGGGGCGAGATGGAATCCCACTGCAAGTGGCTCGCTAGATTTGAACCCGTGACACAGCAACGGCAGTGATGATCCAAAATGCCTCGCTCGTTGTGTATGAGGGATTCCCTCCGGGCCGCCGGTCCATACTGCTGTGATGCTGTCATCCCCTGCACAACAGTAGGCCGTATAGTGCATGGCTCCGGGTCGCATGCTTGTTATAAATCGTTGCGTACCCTATGCTATCACTCTTTTGGGTTGATGGATGTTGACGCGGTACCGGTCAACGCTGTGTTTGGAGTGAAATCCTTTACCCCTGTTGCCTTGTCACAAGGCCATGCATGTCAGACACTGCAGCTCTTGCCAGCGCATCTAATCTGTTGCATGGCTCAATACTTTTACAAGGCCAGGCACAACATCTGCCAGGTTTTGTGATGATCACCAACAAGTGACCCATGGCCAGACCTTATAAGTCACCTAATTAGTCAGTGTTAGCAGAGCACAGGTCGAGCAAGAAACACAACAGGAACGTACTGTGAATAGTATATTAGATAGCATGACTGTACTTATAAATGACCAGAATGCAGACGAAGCACCCTGCAGGCTGCAGGGCCACCCAAACTTGCATTACGAGCAGTCTTGATCATGTCAAAGAAGAACAAGGAGACTACCCTTTTCCGGCCGCAAGCCCTTTGAAAATGAACTTGGTGGCTCAGTCAGACTAACACTCCAATGTTAGAGCACCCTCAGGGGCGCCTTCAAGGCACAAAAAGTCCACTAGTGGGGACGGTGATCAGCCAATTTGCCATAACATCACACATATGATATCAAAAGGGTGCAGCACGATCCAGTACTAGTACTGGAGAACCCAGCACCAAACATAACTGAGCACAGCAGGCTCTGAACCCCCATATGGCACGCATATGTGGCAGAAGCACTGTGGACAATGTGAGGCACACTTCAGGTGGCAGAATACACTGACAAACACACAAATTCACGGCGGATGCAATACCACAGCACGCATGTCAAATGCAGTGGGCACACACGTTTCGGATGTCAACAGCACTTCGAAGGACTGTACAACTTGTTACACCACACCACAAAACAACAGTCACCCCAGAACAGCTGCTTTCCTACTGTTACACCTACACAGCTGATACAACACTCAGACCAGCTGTCAAAGGAGAGCAAGCCCGAACACTGCCGTACATCTGTCACAAATTGACAAACGCTTCTAATAATTGATGTTGATGTTCATGACAGTCTGCATGACAATTCATGCACTTGCGCTATACACTGATCATGTTTAGCCCAAGCAGCTTTCAGCCAGATACCATGGAATAATCTTCACATGTGCTCATAGTAGTACTTCTGACGAAGGTATTGCTCTATAATATATTATGCTTCTGTATCCTCGGGATACGGTACGCTGAGATCAAAACACAATATAATTTGCACACGATTGTTTTCAGAAGCTTGCTGCTTGAGCCTAGATATGTCCCTCTGCTTTTGAATGACTGGATACTTATGGTTGTAGCTTCTATTGACTAGGTCAAACATTGACAATGTTTCACGGTCAAAAAGCACTTGCAGACGCTTTGTACTACGGAGAGCACTCCACCCTGTGTCTCTCAGCCTGCAAGGCTTGCAGTCGTTGCTGGCTAACTTTGATGTTGTCGCTATTGTGCTTAATCCCTCACACACCGAGATTGGGATATACACACCCAGTTCTTTGAACTGCTCTCGTGGTTCAAGCACTGCCAGCCTAAGCTCTAATCCTGCCAGCATGTTTTTATCACCGTAGCCCTCGGCTTTGTACGGCAGACTGAAGGCCTGGATATACAAGCCAGAAATCACTCTTGTATCTATCGGGCGTGCAACTGATGCAACTTTACTGTCAGGGAGCCATGCACTCACTGGGAATTCAATTGTCCAAGTCCAGCTATTTTTTGAGAGAGGGTTGTTACACGTGGATACCTCACCGCCTCAGGCAGTACTCTCCACACCGCTATAACGCTTGTTGCGGTCTATGTATCTGTGATAGGCCAGCAAAGCTGCCAATTGCTTGCCTTGCAATCCAGCAGCATCTGCTGCTTGCAGCTGCTCTGACTTGAGCTGCTGTTTTGCATGCTGCATTCGCTGTTCATGTTCCCTGGCGGACATCATCGTGTGTTCGTCTAGTTCTGCCTGTTCTGCTGCTTCCCTGTCTGCTGCTGCCAGGTGCACCAGCCTGGAGATGTCAGGTATTGCTGCTGCAACATTGTTAGTGGGGTTGGCCGGGTCCAACACTATCGGGTGCGCCTCACAACCTTTTGGTCTCAGTGTGTGGGCCAGGTCTGGCCGTGCAAGCACCTGTTGAACTACTTCCTTATCATACTGCGTCTCCCAGTACAGCAGTGTGCTGCTGCTGAGTCGAGCTGTGAGCCTCAGGAAGTTCAGCATGATGCGGTCTAAGGCTGCTGCCTGATCATGATCACTGCTGCTGCTGCCAGCACCCACTGCTGCTGCTGCTGCTGCTGCTGCTGCTGCTGGTGCTGCGAGGTACAGCTGATGGGCTTTGTAGGTGAGCAGCACAAGAAGATAGGACTTGGGCCTGAAAGCATACGATTGGCACACTTAACTGATCAGAGAAGCAGATTACATGTGGATACGCACACGACTCTCAGACAGTACTCCCAATCAACAAGCGTAGTGTGTAACACAGCCAGATGGCATAACACTGCAGGGAGATCGTGACATAGCTCTTCTTGATGTCTGTTGATCAATGTAGTGCGGAGTCAAGCTGTTGCATGAACGCCCGCTGTTGTCAACTGCAAGGCTTCATATGACCTTTTGACTGCCCGCATATCCGCACTCGATCAGTGCACACCTGTTTCTGGCTTGGTCATTCCAGTCGTTGCCATGTACATGCTTCGCCCAGTACTTCACAAGCCTCACTGCAGTCTTAAACAAAGGTGGCTGCTGCTGCAGGAAAGCCGTGGTAGCCATGGCTGTGCTGGCTGACAGGGTCTGCCGCTGCTTGTCTGATAGTGTCGAATCTAGCAACATTAGAGGGCCCATTGCCTCTGCACTGCCAATCACGATGTCAACATTCAAGCCGTCCCAGCTACATTGGACACTGAACTCCTCTTGCTGCACATTGCTGAAGCCCTTGCCCCTTGGCGCTTTTCACGCCAAGCGCCACCTCAGCAAGGGCAGTTTGGTGGTGTGTGATTTGGTAGCTGGGCAGCAGCACGACTATATCCGCGTCGCATCGCGGCAGATGCAAGTCAGCTGCCACTGAGCCCACCAGCTGAGCTGTGCCCTGTGTCAGGCACTCCTGCAGAGCTGTAGCAGCAGCGTTACATTTCTTCAGAGCATCTGGAGTCGGTGTGATAGCTTGCTGCAGGCTTGCATATTTAGATACCAAGGGTCGTAACTGTCTATGGCGCTTCGGTTCGGTCGAATCAGGGCTGTATAGTGTAATGCTAAATGTTCAATCAGGCCACAAGATAGCCACTAGCAGGAACGGGGCAAGTCCTGCGGCGAACGGCGCCATGAGCTGGGAGCTAGGCAGCCGCTGAGCCGTACGTTGAGACAGGCCCCCAAGCAACAGCATAATTAGGCACTCAGCCCCGGCTTTTGAAACATGTTTATCGCTAGATAAGGGCTCAACTACAAGGCCGTATAGCATCCCTCCGTTGCACGCGCCGGCTTGACGCCATCCAGCGTCCGCCAGTCCCGTGTCTCCGAGCCACGGCGGCCGTGGCACGTCAGTGCAATCTAAGGTGGCGGCCCCGTCAATAGCCGTGGCAGACAGTCAAATGCTACTGTCAGGACACGGCAATATCGGTGACTTCTGGCTGCAGCGCAGGCCATGTGAACTCCTCGAGCGGGAAACTTGGCATGGACCAGAACCTGACACCGTGACAACCTTCTGAAAGCCGGGCTTGCCCCTTAGCACGTGGCCCTGTACTGCATCTGTATAGTCGACCTGCAGTGACGAGAAAGTCAACAGCTCTTTCAAGAGTTTTGGTTGAGTCCTCACAACATTCAACAAACCAGTGGATTGACAGCCTCAACAAGTCATCTGCCGCTTGAATCATGCTGCATATTAGCAGCAGCCTGCCTTGTGCCAGGCAACAGCCTGCCTTGTGCCACCTTTAAGACATCCGATTGTGACAATCTTGACCCGTTGCACAACAAGCCCCCGAAACCAGCGGCAAGTATTGAGCGCTCCCCTTTGAGGTTCTGATTGACCCACACATGAATCACACAATATGGTATGCTTGCACGGCGGCAACAACACATCACATTGTTGCTTCGTACATACGATGCACTTGCTGTTTATACCAGCTGCAACTTTCTGGTCATTAGCACCGTTTGATGTTGCCCATACTGGGGTAGAGTTGGATAATGGTTTTGCAGCAGGTTGTGTTGCTGCTGCTGTTGCCGCAGGGTTGCCTGCTGGTGTTGCACCAGCAAGTGTACCTGCAGACGCTGCTCCAGGGGCTGCAAGAGGTGACTCCATACGCGTGTCTACTGTTAGGTGTTAGGGTCTGTCAACCAGGATCTGTCAACCAGGGTACACCACATAGAACCCTGAAGGGGGCGGGGCTGATGGCCGTAAGGATATGGCTGATGGGTGACAATTATTGTTACGAAATCAATAGAACCCTGAAGCCAATGGCTGTCAGCACTGCTGTTGCACCGGTACAACCCCACACAATCCAACCACCAATACTGTGTTTGTCAACCGGCCTCCATACCCCCTACCACACGTGGCGAGCCACAAAATGACGTCTACACATGGTGTGTGCATCGGCCCAGTTTATCTCACATGTCATGGCTAGTATTCATTGGGTTTGCTGAAGTCCAGTGTTGCTGCATCATACTACTGCTGCGGAGGCAGAAGGGCCGCCCTCAGATGCCCCTGCCATCGTTGGCTAGCTTCAATGCATACTCCTGGTACAGTACCCGGCCCTGATCATCTGCTGCTGCGCTGATCATGTTATTCATTTCGTCTGTGCTCAGTGCATCTTCGCAGGTGGTTAGTACTGCTCGCAGCTGCTCGGCGTCGATGTAACCCCTGTTATCCGGGTCTAACGCCTTGAACGCACGCATAAGGGTGTGGTAATCATCCCGAGCTAGGTTGTCCTTGGACTCCAGCAGCCAAGTCGCTATCAAACCTTCGCACTGCTCTAATGCTACTGTGCTGCTTTGTTCAGGGGGTACAACAGCTGCTATCTGGTCCAAGAGGACTTGGGTCTGCGCAGTTGTTGGATTGACGCCAAGAGAGCGGACTATTGTAGGTATATCCTTCGTGTTGGCCAGCCGGCTGCCCTCCTTGGTCTCGAAGATGATGAAAGCCTCCCTTACTCGCTTTTTGGCATCGGCCAGCTGGTCCGCTTTGCTGGCCATACTCGTAAGCATGTAAAGATTCTCACGCAGGCTTATTTCTCAACATCGCAGCGCTTGTGCTGGCAGAAGTTGTACTGCACAAGTCAACGGCGCCCAAAGCGCTGCACTAGCGGTTCGCATCTCCCCAGACTGCCGACTATCAATAAAAATCCGAGTTCTACGGGAAGGGGATACTGCGTGCCTTTCATCGCGGCCCGTGGCGTTCCAAAGCCAGTGGCTGTCACTGACAATGTCATATCATGGCAACCTCGCAATGCGAACCTGTTGTACACCGGGTGCACAGTGATTCAGTTTGGAAATAGCAATGCCTAACGGCAGCAGTCGCATTTGCACATCGAGTGTACAGAAGTCCCCAGAAACTGCATTGCATAAGATGACACAGCCGGTGGTCATGACAGCTGTCAATTACCAAGGGGCTCGTCAAGGCTTTAGTGCCGCATACTCAACACTGCAACATTGTGTGTGTGAGTTCAGTGTCTGCACCGCTTTCATGCAAGAGGCTGCCCACTGTTGAATACTATTCTGAGGCCATGTAGTGTTCAGTGTGTCGGATACAGCCTGCAGCTGCTGCCCTTGAGGACATCAGGGCAGCAAGGTACTGCCGATTTTTCCTTGTCAATCACTGTCCATCAGGTCCAGTAAACCGTAACACTGGCTTGCTCGGCTGTTGTCAGCGCTGACATTTTAACTTGGGCCCGCACAGCTGCAGATGTGGCCAGGTACCGCAAGCTTCCCAAGCTGCTGCTGTGCAACTGGGAGTAAGGCTTGCTGCTGACGGACCTGACGATCACCGACACGACTGCTCCAACCTATTGAACAGAAGTCACCGGTCAGATACCCAATACATCAGTTACAAAAGCACACCATATTGCCCACGTAATCCACTGAACCATCAACTACTGTCTGAGGCAAGTAGCACTGCAAAAAAGCGCCACGTACAGCCCAAGCCAGGGACAAGCTGTTTCTTGAAGCACTTCACGAGCTGTTCTAGGCACCCTTCAAGAAACAGTGGCAGTCGCATGTAAAAGCCCTCTCGCAACAATACAAGCTGGCATGCTGCCAACCCCAGTTGATTGCACTTGCTGCTGTTGCTGTAGACTGGCTTCACAGGTGCAGGAATGGCTGTCTACCCGATAGTACACGCTGAATGCCGCTCCCGTGCCCATATGCTTGCTACCACGCCGTTCTGGACGACAATCAACCTTATATATTAGCCTCATGCTGACTGCAGGTCTCTTGCTGCTGGTCATCACTACTGATACATTTGCTCGGACCTCGCACGCTGCGGCTGGTCTCCTGCCCCCCTTCCGCAGATGCTCCAGCTACTAGCTGTTCTTTGAATTATTGTCCAGGCTCGGTGAAAAGCAGGGAATAGACATTGAAGCCAATGCAGCATACTCCAGTTACAGCACCAACGATGGGGATATAAACGCCGGTAATCCTGTCGGATGGTTTGCTCAACCAGATGTAAGACTTAGCATGGTGGCCGTGGCCAGCAGCCTGCCTCAGTACTTGAGAGAAGACGGGCATGTTTGCTGAGATCGACGTGCACTTGAGCTGGCTCAGCACGACACCATACGCAGCGGCATCAGACGAACTGTGTGTACCAGTAATGTTGAGCATGCAGGCAAGCTGATCACCCTCGCACGCTGCGACGTTGGGAAGGAACGGAGTAGTCAGGGTCACAGTCATCTTGCTTGTGCAGGCCTCGAGCACCAAGGGCGCACAAATATACAAAAAACAAAGAGTGCGGTCTGCATATCGGCTTTATATCCCAACTTGCGATCGTGCTGGCTGCATGACCTGAGAAAGCAAAGTTTCGCATGTGCAGCTGGCCGACAGGGCTGTTCAAATACAATACCTGTCATACAAAGTTTCTGGCTAGCTTTAGAGGGCTGCCCGGTGATGACGGAGCAACCGCATCAGGTCAGGCATCAGTGCACTTGTACTGCTGTAGCAGCAGTGAGCTTGTTGGTCGTGCATTCAGATAAGCGGTAACGGATGAGTGTCAAAACATCGGCTAGATTTCCAGATCAAATTTCATATTACGGTTTATTCAGTCGCTACACCAGCACGTGCATCGCTGGCCCAGACACCCAAACAGTGCATCTACAGATATGCCACAGCAGATACTACAGCTGGTCAGTGTCCCGTCGAGAGGGTGTTTCTCTTTACCTGATAACCCTTTCACCTATTTTCTATCGCAGGTTGCAACCAATGGTCAGCTGTCTCCCTGTGATGTAGCAGCACTTCAGAAGTGCTTGAAAGAGAACAAAGGCGACCGGCACAAGGTCAGTCATGCACCACAACACACTTCACAAACCATTGTTCTTACTTGCCAGCCTCATTTCCGTTCAGCGTAGTGACGACGGGAGTCAACATCTCTAGCAGTAGCACTGCAAGTGCAGGACATGGTACACCGGCCAGCGCTGGCTGGTCGCTCATCCAGTGGCAGCAACAGCAACCGACAGTTCCAGTGAACAGCAGCAGTTCCAGTGATCGTCAGCATTGTAACCCAGCTCTGCCTGAAAGCTTGCTCTGAGTATGAACCAGGTCTATGTAGCAGCTAACTTGACTGTTCGAATGGAGTCCTCGCTGGCAGACCAGCCACTGTCGGGTGTAACCCATGCCTCCCTACCGCTGATGCTGCCTGGCAGCTTGAATTTGTCACTCACAAGCAGTCGTAAGAAGACTTGTGTTTGTCCCTGCAAGCACACAGACAGTAAGAGACCTTTGGTCTAAGATCCACAAGCTTACACCGACCACATGTTTCACTCATATCAAGGGCCGCCTCCTGGTCACGCAATGTGTTGTTGTGCCGATATGTTTCTGCTCAGCTGTGACTCATTATCCTGTCTGTTGTGTCCTAAGCCCTGTCGGCCTTGCGACCTAAACCGTGTGTGTGTTTGTGATTTGCAGTGTGAGAAGGAGGTATTGGCCTTCCAGCAGTCATGCACTGCTCCAGCAAGCAGGTGAGACAAGCTACAGAGTGTGGTTGTGGGCTGTTGCTTGCATAGCATCTGTGTCGATTGTGCCCCTTCTCTGTTGGTGATTGTCAATTGCTGACTGGCCTGTACATATATAAGCTACATAATCACCATAGCAGCAATGCCATGCCGACTGCTTCATCTTCGCTTTTGTAATTTGGTTCATCAGGCGAGAGAAGCCAACTGTGTGTCCGACGTGTTATGCTGCAACTACAGTGGGCATGTTGGGGTCTTCTTAATTGTTCACTTTCATGAGCACACTGCATCTACAGTAGACAATGTGTCTACGGTAACATGATGCTGAGTACACTGCATCTGAAGTAGACATGGCGTGGTTTCAGTCAGTCATACATTTAGGGCTTCTAGATGCTATTAAGAACTAGGTGATTGAACCGCAGATTGGGCTGAGTTGAGATGATCGCAGCACGTACGCTCAGGGCAGGCAATCACAGTGTTTACCATGTAGTGGTTACGCTGCAATCACACTAGACTTTTGTGTTTGCATTGCAATTTCAATGGACATGTTGTGGTCACGATCTGGTCACAGCACATTTCCTCAGTGGACATGTTCTGAAGCACCCGGGTGGTGGCCATGCACTGAATGCCTCTCATTCTGTCTGTTGGCATCTGATCCTGCATGAATCATAATCCACGTTGTCTGACGACGTCTCAGCTCCACAACAACAGCAGCAACAGCTGGCCTAGCTGCTAACACAGCTGATTGCCCTAAACAAGCTGCAGCACACCAATGGGGTCTCAGCAGGTGCGGCCTCAGCCAGTGGAGTGTGGTGGATCACAGCGCATTGTTGATTCACCCTCTGCCTCGTCGTGTCCTGCTTGTTCTTGTTGCAGGAACAATGCCACAGACAGTAAATGATGATGGGTCCCCCCTCCCCCACTCCTTACCCACACATACGCACCCCAAAGCTTATCCAGCAGCACGCAGGCGGCAGCACAGTGGCAGCTTGAAATAAGAGAGGCTGTGTCCCAAGTCTGATGGTTGTGAAAGGCGTGGCAGTGTTGGATGGTCCAGAGTGCTTGGGGGTGCACGTGTGAGTGACCCACTCAATGGCTCAATCTCAGCGAGGCAATGCAAACATACGTGGCGGAGTCGCAGCAATTTTTGACTCAGCTGGAGCGTTCTCAGACTGAAGGCCATAATTGTTGCTTGGCAACAGAGGGCGCTTTGGGTCATGGCCCCAAGCTGGCTACTCTCGTGTGCGGATCCATCTCAATTCAGCTGGCACGGGGTGGAGATTATCAGCAAAATACACGTTTAGTACTCATTGTAAGCCACATATTCTCATAACGGCTGCTGTGATGGAGTTTAGCTGGTATCACAGTGCCCAACTGTCCGGCTGCGAATACTTCAGTACGAACCACGTGACTGCTGCATACACATAACCTCGTATTTGCTGTATCATATGTTCATTGACATTCCATAGCTTCCAGACAGAACCCGCTACAACATCTTACCAACCACCACCGTCTTCAAATCATGTCTGCATCAGTGATGGTGGTGGTGGTGAGTGTTGCTGTTGTGGCGTTTGTGGTTTTGGACGTGGTGTCTGTGGAAATTGGTGTGATGATTGTGGTGTACCTGTTGGTTGACCGTTGTTATGTTGAAGTCGTGTACTGGAGTGGAGTGTAAGAAAAGGCCGGCACGCAGTGCATGCTTCAGCCGTGGTGTTCCCGCGCGCGTAACAGTAGTGTTACTGACTAGTCACCCCAGCACCAAGTTGAGCAGATTGCTGGGCTTGCTGTCTGTCCAAGTAGCAGCAGTTGCTGGCGGTTCCACCATTGGTTGATTTCCTGATTGTGCATGTGTTGCGCTTTAGTGTGCTCATGCACACAGGTATCTGGTGGTTGTCACTAATGGCGTGTGCATCTTGCGATACCACTGCGCAATGGGATACCGACGTATGTATCATGCAGACCTTCCTTCGGTGTGTGCGACTAATTTTTGCTGGTGCTCCAACAATTGCATCAGCAGGTAGCAGGAACAGTAATGTCAAAAGCACCAGTCATGTTGCACCACCGCAAATATCCATAGCCATGGGTGCTTATAGCTGCTGTCCACCAGTGACCTGCTATTGAACTGTTTGTGTGTTGCCCTATGACATCTGGTCACTGTCTGGCCGAGAAGCCTGTGGCCAGCCGAAACATAGTCCTGTGTACTAGAACGTCCCACTGTCTCACGTGCTTCGGCACGCTGTCCACATTCGGGTCGCTGGAACGGCTTTCACAAAGCCTATGTCTGTGTCACCCATGACCATATGGTCAGCTGCTATAACATTTAACCAGTTGCGGTTGTACATCTGCGCAAGCACCTCCCGGGCTAGCCATATTGGCATCGTCCGTTATGGCTGCTGGGCGTTGGTCCGGGCCAAACGGGACTGGTGAGTTGCGCTTTTTGCGCTCAGGGCTGAGGCTTGTCTGACTTAGCTCCTGAGCCAATTATCGAGTTGAGTTGAGGCCGGTGAGCTCCGACCGAACCTGAACTCAGACAGCTCACGGCCGCTCAGCTTCCGGTTGAGTCCGCTGAGTCCTGCCGGTCGGGATGCCCTCCGATGTGCTATATAGCACGCTTCGATTCCTTGATTGTGGCATGCTCAGCACTCGCCTTACCAGCCGTGTGTTGTCTTGCAACCTACCCAGGTCGCCTACTGCAATCCAGCTGAAGCTTCCAAATGGCTCTGTTGTCGCGCATCGCGCCTGTGGCCCTGTGCTGCATCGCAGCTGCAGGACGTCTTGGCCGTTTTGTGTCTTACAAAAAGAGATGCTCCAGAGGTGTATCCTTATCTATACAGGGCTCCAGCGAAGTGTCTGAAGCTGGTGCCCGTGCTTCTACTCTTACCCCTCCCCCCGCCCCTGCGGGTCTCGCCATTCTGGTGCCTGAAAACACCTTCGAAACACAAGACACAGCAGCAGCAGCTGCTTCTGTAAGCCCTCGGCTGCCAGCCTCGCCGCAGCAGACAGTCCGTGCCATCACCCGTGCCAGTCCTAGTCCAGGCGATGAGACAGCCGCTGCGCCGGCTGACTTGTCTTGCTTCCAGCTTTACAACGACAGGCTGTACCTGTACTCACTATCGCTAAATCCTGGCTCGGCCGGCACCTCTAGCAGCAGCGACCTTGGCACTGCACCGTTCGGGCAGGCCGTCACCAAGCGCTCTAAGCACGTACTGTGCTACAAGTATTCAAGAACCAGCCTGCGGGCTCTCCAGGAAGAATCAGAAAGGGCCGCAGCCCGGGCCCACATGGTGGCCATCAGCAGGTGTTATGATTATGGGGTCACCTATGACCCGGACCTGGAGGGTGACTACCCCAGTGCCCTCACAGAAACAACAAGTGTTAGGTTTGAAACTGGACATGTGAAGCAGATGTGATTGACATGATGGGCCAGTGGACTGTTGTTTCATGCAAGAGTTAATTAAAGCTCAATCAAAGCGGGTCAAAGCATGTCTCGCACTCTTGCCAGTCCCAGACTGGAAATGTAGGGCCTACATTTCAGGACATGTGTAGTTTACCATCGCGACAACCTCGAGGCTCAGCCAGATATTGAGCTCAGCCAGATGTTGAGTTCAGCCAGATTTGTTGAGTATCATTGGAGAGTCACATATTCACATGACGGCTGCTGTGATTGACTTTAGCTGATATCATAGTGCCAAGTGTCCGGCTGTACACCGGCTGCGAATACCTCAGTACGAACCTCGTGACTGCTGCATTACACATAACCTCGTATTTGCTGTATCATACATTCATTAATAATTCATAGCTTCCAGACCAAATCAGCAGAAGTTCCCGCTACAATGTTGTTACTACATACTACTGATACATGAAATAAAGATGGTGGTGGTGGTGGTGGTCCTTGTCGGGTGGTGATTGTTGCAGTTGTTGCTGTTGTGGCTTTGGACGTGGTGACTGTGGAAATTGGTGTGATGATAGTGGTGTACCTGTTGGTTGACCGTTGTTATGTTGAAGGTTGAAGTCGTGTACCGGAGTGAAGTGTAAGAAAAGGCCGGCACGCAGTGCATGCTTCAGCCGTGGTGTTCTGGCGTAACACTAGTGTTACTGACTAGTCACCCCAGCACCAAGTTGAGCAGAGTAACAGAGCACGGACCTGCTCACAGGACAACTGCAAAAAATTGGTTTATTCATTCGTTGCTGCATTAGTAAACACAAAGTCACTACTTAACGATGCGCAAACTGACATCCCTATAAGTGCCCTGCTCGTGCAACCGCTGGTTGATTGACGGTCCAGCTGCTGCTCACCATCGAAACACATATCCGGGATGTTTACGGAACCTATCTGTCCCGACTCCCAGCTTGTGACGTAACAATTTAGCCAGTATGTTGTATTTTACTTCACTTCTTGGTGTCAAGCCAGCAACCAGCTGGCAGCACAGGGCTCTACAGCATGCGCTGGCACACATGGGCAGCCTGAGCTCTTCAGCTGCTGCATGTGTTTCACATGCTGTGGCAGAGTTTGGTTTCTTGCCTAGCTCAAACTGGCTCGCCAACTTCTTCAGCGTTAGTATACGTATATTTGAAAGTGGGGCCCCAGCAGCTGACGCTGCGCCAGGCATGGATGCAGCAGTTACAATGGTTTTAGCACAGCAGACATCAGCACATACAGTTTGGACAGTAGCAGCAGCAGTACTGGCAGCAACAGGTATTCCTTCATGCCAGCTCAGCTGGATCTGGTTGCAGCAGCAGTTTACAACATCAGCAGGTTTCAATGCACAAACCTCCAAGGCCAGAAGCCACCTGCTGCTTGGCTAGATGCGCTGACAGCCGCCTTCCTGCAAGTGGTACACCCCAGGGGTGACAGCAGGAAACTGGGTCGCGGCAGCACGTCTGGCATTGGGGTCTCACCCGCGGCTCCAGTCACCGCAGCGTCACTATCTCTGTGGGGCCTGTTTGTGAAACAGTCCAGCAGCTTAGCAGGTGAACGTTGGCCGGGGCCTGACGGAGCGTGGTGGGAGTGTTGCATAACAGCCTCTGCGCATCTGCTAACAAGTGCAGCAGCTGCTGCTCAGCAGCGCCCAGTCACCTCGCCCTGGGACGTGTGCAACATTATACAGGCAGTTGCTGCTATGCACAAGCAGCACGGGGCCCCACCTGTCAGCTGGGTGCAAGCTGCCTTAGATGTTACCAGAACCCTGCTAGCAGCAGGCACCCAGCATCAGCAGCACCACAAGCACAGGCAGGAGCTGCAGCAGCACCATCTGCAGCTGATATCGTGTCGATAGGCAGGTCGCTTGCTCGGTTGGGTGTACAACCGGACTATCTGTGGCAGCTGCTGTGGGAGTCAGCTGTTGAAGCAGCAGGAGCACAAATGACTAGTAGCTTACAGAGGTCAGTAACATGGACCAGGCGTACTTCTGGTAGTTGGCATCAGTGGCAGTTACACCCAAAGCACAGGTCACCAGCTGGACAACTGTCACGCCAGCCTATACTGCCACCACAGCACAAGCAAGGCCAGCAAGCAGCTGCTGGGCTACCGAGTCCTGCAGCAGTAGTAGCAGCCCAGCTGGGCAGTCCGGTGCTGCAGCGAGCAGCAACAGCAGCAATATGTACACACTGTTTGATGCAGCAGACCCGCTCACAGAGGCTTACAAGAGCGACTATGTGAGTTTGTGATCTAAGACGAGTATGAGACTAAAATTCAGAGCAATGGTCGTCAAACTCTGGACACAGCAGGGGCCACAGCAGCCAGCAGTAGCACAGAGGCAGGCGAGCAGTCAGCACACCGACCACAGTGGCAAAACAAAGGCAGTGGGGGCAACAATAGGGGATAACAGAGAATTAACTGGGGGCGGCATCCACATGTCTGACTGATGGCTATTTAAGAGTGGCATTTTGCACAGGCAAGAGCTTCACAGTGTGATTGTGGTTTGCAGCAGCATGGCATCATGGCAACTGTACTTGCTACTTGTGTTAAGAGTGTTGAACTGGTCACGTTTGTTTTGTAATGCTGGCTAGCAGTGTAACACCAGTTGCTGTGTTGCTAGGATGTGTACAATAGGCATTGATTGGACACAGTTATACAGCAACAGTATTGCTGTTTATGGCAACAGGGGCACAACAACAGCTGTTGGTGGTCACTCAGTACAACGCTGGTTGCAAACAATTAAGTGCACAACGCTGGTTGACGGAATGGCTGTACAGCCTCTAGAGTGAATAAGTGTGCAGATGCTGATACTGACTGGCCTCGGGCGGGTGAGACATGCTAGCGGGTGAGACACAGCGCTGTGTCTGCGGCAATCTGATGTTTGCGTCGCTGTGGCTGCAACGCTTCTAACAACTCCTGCTGTTGCTGCACCCTTGACAGCGACCAGAGTATGTTCTGCAGATCAGTGCCTGTGTACTGCTGCAGCATGGCTGGCTCCTGACAGTGCTGCAGCTTCTCAGCAACCAGGTGCTGCTGCGGCAGTAATGGCAACCGAGCTGTTCGCCCACAAGCCCTATAGCAGCTCCGGTGCATTGAACTGCCCTGCTTTCTCTACGACTGCTTGCAGCAGCCTGTATGGGGCTGGCGCAAGAGGCCGCTGCAGCAGCTGCATCTGTTGCATAATACAGAGCTGTGACCAGTACAACCCTTGCTCCTGCTCTTCACGGCTGCTAGAGTCATGCTGCAGCGCTCTTCCTCTTGCTGCTGCTGCTGCTGCTGTTGCTGCTGTTGCAACACCTGTTGGAGCAGCAGCATGTCACATCAGGCTGGCCATCCCCCACAGGGCCCTGGCTACGTCAGCTGCAACACAACTGTCAATGTGCGGCACCACTACTGCTCCTGCTGCTGCTCCCCAATGCTTACTAGGACTGCACTCAAGCCTGGCTACTGCCCACAACTGTGCAGCACACTGCTGTGCTGACAACCGCTGCTGTCCAGACCACGCACCCTCTTCACGGTGTAGTCCTGT
>NSMO01000118.1:3881-27666 GCA_002588565.1 Coelastrella sp. UTEX B 3026
ACTCAAGAATGAAGAAGAAAAATGCTTGGTAAACGTGTAGTCATCAACCGACATGGTCCTACCTGGCCTTGCACTAGCCCACGCTCTTCAAGAGCATCTGCTAGGTCGCTTAGTAGATACTCCTTTTTGATGGTGCATTACAACTGCTCGGTCCCTTGCTACTGCAGTCGGCCCAGCTCTCAACTGTTATGAACAGACATCAATACACAAAATAACTGCCTGGTAAGCGTGTATTTATCAAGCAAGGAGGTCCTACCTGGCCTTGCACTAGCCCACGCTCTTCAAGAGCATCTGCTAGGTCGCTTAGTAGATACTCCTGTTCACTCCTTGTCCATTGGTGCAACTCCAACTGCTTGTCCTGCATATAGTCATCGTCTGGTGACTGCTGCTGTTGTACATGTACCCAACCAGTTAGAGCAAAGTCCATATCACTACCTGCACCACAGCAATAAGTAGCAGAATACTCTGCTCTTCCTGCATGTGGTCAACCCCCAGACACTGCCACCACCACCACTGCTGCTGCTGCTGCTTGACATGTATCCAGCCGGTCAGTGCAAAGTCTCCCCGCCGTTCTCACCCAGTGGCTTGCAGAGGTTTGAGTCATTTGTTGCAGCCCATCATGCGCACCTGGTAGATGCAATCCTGCTCTAAACGAGCCAAAGGTCTCGACTCCGCAGTGCAGCTCTGGCGGGAGGGCAGTTGCAACGAGCTGCTGCATGTCAGCCACTACTTGCTTGCGGGCGGCGTCAGCTGCAGGAGTTGGTTGTAGAGTCTGCAGGAACAGCGCAGGAACACAAAAAAGCAGGTGACTGGTTGAACTAGATAGATGGGTTGTTTGCACACTTCTTCGAGAAGCATTGGCTGTCAATGCCTGCGAGGTACGAGGGCAACATGAAGTGCCCTTGCTGAGAGCAACAGCCGGGGTTGAACTAGATGCCCTGTGCGGCAAGATGATTTGTGCAGCTGTAGAACTGGCGCAGGTTCCGAAACAGCGTGGTTCTGGTATCCACGGGAACGCGATATGCTACCATGCCCACAGCTGAATGCGTTTCTGTGATGGGTCCAGTTGCAACTGTGATGAGGTTGCAATATGGCCGGTGGCATGTGCAGGAACAGTCTGACAGCATCTGAGGGCACATAGACCGTCGCTCAAACGCTACAGTAGCAGCTGGGGTCAGTGCAAGTTTGCATGTGTTCTAGAAGATGCCCATATCTTGCGTGTTTGAGCTCAGTGTTCGGCAGGTAAGCTGCAACTGACTTTTGATACTGTCAGCAACTGCTAATGCCTGGCTCACCGCGAGTAGAGCCCTCAAAGCTTCATTGAAGGTGTCCAGGCAAAACTGGTCAAAGTCTCTGGCGTCCATTGCCGGTGCGAGAGGCTCAGCGTACGGCAAAACAGACTCTGCTGTACAGAGATGGGACTTCCAGCGTTTACGTCGAGCAACACTGTCTCAGTGGCCAAGGCCCTGGTATGATACGCAACACCGGTCAAATGCAACCAATTCTCAATGTGTTAAGGCGCAGGTAGCTGTATCGCGATGGGCCTCAAACGGTTCGAACCCTTTTGGTAGCAATAGCTGTTCAGACACGGCCACATGCATCGTAGGGATCAGAAAAAGGCAGTGAAATGCACAACGCACACATACCTGTGTAGAGTTTTGAACTGGGCCCGACTGTCAGGCTGTCGCTGCAACTGTGGCAATACTGTTGCCAGCACACGCGCGAGCGCCTGTCATTCACAAATCAAACGTTTGTGTTGACCCATTACAAACGGCTTTTATCCTGGGCGCCCTCCAGGTAGCCCGCCTGCAACAGATCGCTGTCAGCAAAGAGGCCCAAGAGATCAGTGGCCGCCGTGCAAACGTATTTAGGACTTTAGCCGCAATGCTACCGTTTTCAGGAATGGCGTTGGCCCAAGGTGAGCCGCGAGCTGGGGTATTAGCAACGAACAGCAGTAGCAGAAACACCTTGCTGACTCCCCAATCTTATTCCTGTAGGAGCTCGATTAGCAGTACAAGCAGGACTGCAGCAGCTTGCAGTCAGTTCTAGGTAGGTTCATCAGTGCGCGAACGAGCAGCGCGTCTGTTACCGTACAGAGTTTGCCACTATCTGTGTAGCACTCCACCAGCAGCGCGAGCCCGCGCCATTGCAGAGTGAAGCACATCGCTCAGGCACACTCGAACACCCTGCGCGTCTGATGTTTACACTACCTTTGCAGCTGTGCAAATCAACGGCAGTTACGCGTAAAACGTGTTCCAGCTGTCCTGCGTTCCGACAGTGTGTTGAATTCAGCCAATCTGCCCCTTTGCAATGCCGCTGTTGATCAAGCACACATGATCAGATTGCCACTATGTGGCAAATGCTGCCCTCCCATCTTACTGTATTCTTCGACTTCACAATGTGTTTGCTGCAGCAATTGCCACACCTTGTTTGATAACCAAGTCAAATCCTCAGCCTCTGATTACAGACGCATGTCACTGCAGGGACAGCTGACACTGCCCTACAGCAGCTGTCCATCACTTGACATCTGCATCTACATACATAGCTACCCACCATCCATAGCTCTATGGCCATTCACCCGCCCTCCCACCCCTTCTCTGCTGTCATCTGGGTTGGGGTATGGCCTGTGGGCTGTGCTTACATTAAGCTTCGGCTGGGGCTTCGCACACGTGCAACAGATTTGACCATTTCAGCTGTATCTGTGTCGTTATGCTGCTATGTGATGCCTTTCCAGGATTCTAGCAATCACCAGCTGCAGCCAACAAGCAGCATATCTGACAACATGGCAGCACCCATTGTACCACCCACAGCAGCAGCTACAGCAGCAGCAGCAGCAGCAGCAGCCGCAAACGACAGCTCTCCTGCAGCAATGGCGCCACGTCAGCAGCAGCAGCAGCAGCAGCTTTGCAGATGGGGTAGCAGCTCGAGGTAGCTCGGTCACCCAGCAACAGCAGCAGCAGCAGCGTGGTGGGGAGTTATTTCAGGACCACAAGGAGTTGGATGCATTGCTACAGGTAAACATGCCTCAAGATATCTATAGCATACCAACAGCATATCTGCAGGATACCTGTAGCATATCAATAGCATAGTCTGGCTGCTCTGTATCAAATCTAAAACACAGCACTGGCCCAGGGGCCAAGGCATCTGTTTATCATGCTGGTGCCTACACACGTTGCAATTAGCAGTCGTAGACGCGTAAGAACCACCCAGGAGCGCATCCTGGCTTCGCGCTTCTGGACACATGGATTGTACCAACAAACGAGGACATCATCTTTTGAGTGGAGTGACATAGTATATCATGCGATTGCTGTGGCATACTAGTTTGTGCTACCACCTGCCTCTGCTGCTGTATGCTAGACGAGCTACTGAGCACCTGTTGACTGTCATGTGAATTATTTGCAGGTGCTGCTGCAGCCAGTGCAGAATGTTCACAAGTGGAACAGCCAACTGTCACCATACTTGATTAAGGTATGAACAGCAGCAGCAGCAACAGCGGCGGCAGCAGCAACAGCAACAGCAGCGGCGGCGGTGGCAACAGCAGTGATAACCTTCCAGCAGAACCTGATTGTCTGAGCATTGCATGGTGCCGGCAGTGGCCTCGTTGGTGGACAAGCAGTCATCTGCTATGTGTGTATATAAGAGCATCAGCAGCAGCGGCAGCGGTGGCAGCAGCAGCAGTGATAACCATCTGACAGAACCTGATCGATAGTCTGAGCATTGCATGTTGCCTGTAGTGGCTTCGTGCAGTGGACAAGCAGTCATTTCGTATGTCTACAAGAGCAGCAGCTGCAGCAGCAGCAGCATCAAACAAGGCAGTTTGATTTATGCTATAAGCAATTGATGTAATGCCAGTCTCGCTGTCCAGCTTGGTGCAGCAAACTCTGCAGCAATGCAGCCAACAGTACTGTATGGGAGGCTGATTGTTGTGATACCAGCTTCGCTGTCCAGCCTGGTGCAGTAGATGTCCCAGAAATGCAGCCAACAGCACTGTATGGGAGGCTGATTGTTGTGATACCAGCTTCGCTGTCCAGCCTGGTGCAGTAGATGTCCCAGAAATGCAGCCAACAGCACTGTATGGGAGGCTGATTGTTGTGATACCAGCTTCGCTGTCCAGCCTGGTGCAGTAGATGTCCCAGAAATGCAGCCAACAGTACTGTATGGGAGGCTGATTGTTGTGATGCCAGCTTCGCTGTCCAGCCTGGTGCAGTAGATCTCCCAGAAATGCAGCCAACAGTACTGTATGGGAGGCTGATTGTTGTGATACCAGCTTCGCTGTCCAGCCTGGTGCAGTAGATCTCCCAGAAATGCAGCCAACAGCACTGTATGGGAGGCTGATTGTTGTGATGCCAGCTTCGCTGTCCAGCCTGGTGCAGTAGATGTCCCAGAAATGCAGCCAACAGTACTGTATGGGAGGCTGATTGTTGTGATGCCAGCTTCGCTGTCCAGCCTGGTGCAGTAGATCTCCCAGAAATGCAGCCAACAGTACTGTATGGGAGGCTGATTGTTGTGATACCAGCTTCGCTGTCCAGCCTGGTGCAGTAGATCTCCCAGAAATGCAGCCAACAGCACTGTATGGGAGGCTGATTGTTGTGATGCCAGCTTCGCTGTCCAGCCTGGTGCAGTAGATGTCCCAGAAATGCAGCCAACAGTACTGTATGGGAGGCTGATTGTTGTGATGCCAGCTTCGCTGTCCAGCCTGGTGCAGTAGATCTCCCAGAAATGCAGCCAACAGCACTGTATGGGAGGGCATCTTCTGCAGCAGTAGATTGCTTTTCCTATTCATCCAGCAGCTGCACTGGTAACAGCAGCAGATTTGGCGACGACTGCGGCATATCAGTTGTTTTTATTTTTTTCTGAACCCGTCTAGCAGCAACTCTTGTTCTAAGACCCATTCTTGTGCTCTGCTGCCACTGCTGGTGTTGCTACTGCTGCTGTTTTTGTTATGTGCATTGCGTGCGCAGGTGAATGATCAGATGCTTTATCAACCACAAGCAGTGCTGTTGTCGGTTGTGAGGGCACTTCATGTCATCAGAGGCATGCTACAACAGGTACAGGTCTTTGGTTGTGTGCTTTGGCATTCAGACCTATTGTTGGCTTTTCCCGTTATTGAAATTAACCATGTTTTCTCATGCCAAGAATTTGTTCCATCTGGTCCAGTTGAAAAAGGGGCACTCATCATGTTACATTTATGATACTTCTCTCTCTCTCAAATCACACTTATGACGTCTCATCAAAGTTGTTGCAGTGCGCTGATGTTCAGAATCTGAGGCGCATCGGCAAGAGTGTTTGTATTGCAGCTACGACTCCATATCTTATAGACTTATCAGTTGAGGCCTCTGCGTGTCATCAGAGGCATGCTACAACAGGTACAGCTTGTCGGTTATGCTGTTTTGGCATTCAAGACCTATTGATGTTCCACGAGTTCGGTAGGGAGTGTGAAGTCGCCCCGACACACACATTACCCTCCCTTAACTTCCGCTAGCGCTCTCTTGAAAGCGCTATGTGGGGCTCATTCATTCATTCATCCACGAGTTGAGCATGTCTTCTGATTCCTTTTTCATTTCTTTTTCATTCACATAATTTTGCATTCCAAGCTTCAGTGCTTGCGCATGTGGTGTAGGCAGAAACATGTCACTACAGGGGCTGGTGCCGACAGCTGCCAAGAGCTGGATAAACGCTAAACCGCTTGAGGCACATCTACAGTATTCCTGTTGCCCTGCAAACATCATACATCAGAAGGCGATATACCTTTTTATACTGCTGAAATCGCTCGCTACAGAATGCACACGTGCATGTTGCTGAAAGCACACAACAAGTTACTACAGCTGCTGATGCTGGCAGTTTGCATACGTTCACATACACTGATGTGGACTATGCTTGTCAGCAGGGATTTCTAACCTGCACAATGCATGAACCCATATCTCTGTTGTTATGCAGTTGCATGTTGACTAAATCGTGCTAAATCTGCTGCCATTTCCTCACAGGATGCCCACATATATGTTGTTGGGAGCAATAAGTTACTGCGGCCGCTGGTGCAGACCGCCGCCAAGAGCTGTATCAACCCAAACGTGTGGTTTCAGTGGCACACATGGTCGCCTGGAACTTTGACAAACTACTCAAGTCATAACCGACTGTTCAAAGAAGCTCATCAACCCAATAGAAGGTGTGCTTGTGTTGTGTTTGTTCTTGAAATATGTTGTCGTATGTTTTCAAATAAGCCAATCTGCCGGCTGGGTAGAGGAATAGTTCTCTGAATCTGATATAACCGGCAATCAAATACATGCAAGGCTGTGTTGTATAGTCAATATAGTTGATCAAAGCAAGTCACAACAGGCTGCCCAAATTAACGCATCAACAGGAGACGTGTATCAAATTATATGCCAGATCAGCTGAGTGTCATCCGCCAATCTGCCATGTGCATCTGCAGGTTGTTTGCTGCAAAGGGTATAAGATGGTGAACCGGTTTGTGCCCTACTGTGCCCTCCACTAGCTGGGCCGAAAAACTGGCTGCTTTCAAACCCAAAACAGCTCACTATTGACCGCCAATCTGCCATTTGCATCTGCAGGTTGTTTGCTGCAAAGGGTATAAGATGGTGAACCGGTTTGTGCCCTACTGTGCCCGCCACTAGCTGGACCATAAAAGTGGCTGCTTTCAAATCCAGAACAGCTCACTATTGACCGCCAATCTGCCATGTGCATCTGCAGGTTGTTTGCTGCCAAAGGGTATAAGGTGGTCAACCCGCTCTGCCCTGAACCACCACCCGCCAGCGCACCCCTACCAAGGTTACTATGGGATGATCAGTGGCTGCTCTTCAAACCTAAACGCGACTTCCATATTGGAAAATGCCTTGTTGCACATACTGCAGGTTATTTGCTGCAAAAGGGTGTCAAATGGTCAACCAGTTGTGCCTTACTGTGCACACCTCTAGCTAGGCCGAGAGGTCAGCTTTCAAACCCGAATCAGCTCAATAGTGACCGCCAAACTGCCATTTGCAGGTTGTTTGCTGCTAAAGGGTATAAGATGGTGAACCCGTTGTGCCCTGAACCGCCACTAGCTGGGCCAAAAAGCTGGCTGCTTTCAAACTCAAAACAGCTCAATATTGACCGCCAATCTGCCATTTGCATCTGCAGGTTGTTTGCTGCAAAGGGTTTAAGATGGTGAACCGGTTTGCGCCCTACTGTGCCCGCCACTAGCTGGGCCAAAAAGCTGGCTGCTTCCAGACCCAAAACAGCTCACTATTGACCGCCAAACTGCCCTGTGCATTTGCAGGTTGTTTGCTGCTAAAGGGTACAAGATGGTGAACCCTTTGTGCCCTGAACCACCACCCGCCAGCGCACCCCTACCAAGGTTATCATGGGATGATAAGTGGCTGCTGTTCAGACGTACACGGCGACCGGGCTACAGGCAACTGCTGCAAGGCATAGTAGAGACCGAGGACACGATGCATAAGTGAGTAGCTGAGGGCTTGCAACATCTGAGGACTTGCGACATCTGTATTACAGATTATTGAACAGCTGGGAATGCGGCAAGTGCTGTGAGCATGCACTCAAAGCCCTTTGACACCTTTCCTGCAATTGCCAGTACCTTGTGCGTATTATTCACAGAGTCTCTGCGTTGCCGGTTAGGCCTATCTGTTTCGGACGCTAACTGCAACTAATGCTGAATGCGGTTGTAATGCAGGTATCGCGCTGCCGGCTCCGTCCGCGGTACCGCGAAGGATCTCCGGTTGATGGTGTTCCTCGACAGCGTGCGCAGCGCAGTGGCTATCAAGGAGGCCTACATTCGCAACATCCCCACTATCGCTATCGCAAACAGCGTCACGGAATTGAAGTATATCACGTATCCCGTCCTCGCGCGAGACTTCCATGCCGGTTTCGTGCATTTCTTCCTCGATTGGATTGTCAAGGTCGCGAACGCGGCACCTAACACGGCTCCGAAGATTCAGGATAAGTTTCTGAAGGGATAAGGAGCCGGGGTGTGAGGATATCAGGAGCTGTGTGTGCAACAGAAATTCGAAAATTGGTCAGGTGGCTGTTGTTACCGTTAGACAGACAGATTGGCAAGTTGCCCATCTGCAGCTGCACACTGTACTAAGCACGTTGCCTTACAGCGCCACACTGGTGTATCTGACCTGTTGCATGGCTCAGTTACTTTTACTGGTGTATGCAGCTGTTTGCTTGGCATTCTATGCTGCATGAGCTGAGTACCGAAACTTTACTTTGGTGTATGGTGGCCCTGGCGTCTTGTTTGCCATGGCTGCTGCAACGTGGCCAGCTAGCTTTGGCAGCAGTCGGTGGGCGCCTGGTGTCGTAGTGTGTGTGCCCCGGCGATTCTGCCTGCGTGCGTGTCTGCGTCAGTCCAAGTTGTGGTTTTTGGTAGCCAGATCTTGAGTCAACTCAAGAGTCAACTCAACGTCGATTGTTGCCGTCGGTGGCATTCTGCTGCCGCCTGAATCAAGCCTGCTGTGATTTGTGTAACATACCCAGTGTACGCCTTAACCTGAAAGTGGATGCACGATGCATGTGCCAGCGCTATCGGTGACAATCTACAGGTTCGAGGCCCGGTCGCAGGGTACAAAATCGAGGCTCTTCTTATATCTGGTGCAAGACCTTGATTTGCATTGGAAGCGTATCAGGAGCAAACGGAAGGGGTTTGAAAGGGCGAGGCGCCCCCGACACTGCTGTCTGAACAGGAGAAGCGCCTGTCTATGCTCGCCTGTCAGCGTGTCACACGTCAGCTGGAAAGCCCAGGAGCAAAGGCAATCAAAGCGTAATGCATCCTGTTTTCTATTGGATCTCTGTATGCGTCAGAAGAAGCTCACTGAGAGCCCTGCTGCCGTTGGCGTACATTTGTAGTGCCGACGGGTTTATTCTTGGTACCGGCACGTGGGCAACCCTCCAGCGTAGCATAAAATATGTTCAGCAAGCAACTCTGATAGTTCGTGCTTGATTTGCTGCGTACATTCGTACCTCCGTGACCATATATGTGTTAAAAATCGCACCGTCCTGAGTACTGCAGTACTGCAGCTGCTACCACATCACCCCTCGCTGCGCCTCCACATAGCTACCAAGCTCGCGAACCTCATTACCCACTTGCATAACCATTTCAACGCCGTAGACTTGAATGTCCCTGCAATATACTGCTCCGACGCACCACACAACAGCACGCAGCACGCACAGAACAACATTGAGGCCGTGCAGTGCAATAACGCTGTCAGGTACGTCAGGTATCGTATCATTAGCATAATTTGCAGCATCAGTTGAGCTGGCGCGGTCTAGATTCCGAGCTACTGACAGCACAACGCTGTGCTGGCACCGATTGCTCTGCTGCAGCATGCATCACACATTGCAATTGATTCACACACACCACAGTACATGCTGTTCAGCTATTCCTCCAGTTATTGCTCATCTGCATGTTCTAGGTGACTGTCGAGCAGTTGCGCCTTTCAAGGCAGCTATGCCCAAAGCCCTACAGCAGCAGCACGAGCAGCAGCAGCACCAGGCTTGTATATCTGCCACAGTACCACAACCACAGCAGCAAACGGCTAACAGTAACACAGGAGCAGATCTACAGCAGCAGCAACAGCAGCAGCAGCACGGGAACAGCCGCACACCTGCTGCGCTGAGGCAGCAAGAGTTGAATATTGAGCTGCTGCTGTATGATGACCCTCACAGCGAGTACTGTGCAAAGGTACCTTCTCTAGTCTGGCAAACATAATCGCTGCTTTGCGCTTCTTCGCATTTTGAACCAGCTAAAGCAGAACACAGGATTGCATTCACGTATGTATATTGTTCTGTAGGTGCCAGCTAGCACTATCTGTTGCCAGGGCCACTTACAGAGCAATGCTTAGCTGGGCTTGCTGAGGCTCGTTTCTCAGCAATCTGCACCGTTAGGCTGCCATTTTCAATACTGCATTTTGTGCTGTCTCTAAAAGCTTGGGGCTGTCCTATCGGCCAACGGAAAGTTCAGCAGCAGCAGCAACAGTAGCATACATTCACGTGGTGTTTGTTCACTCCGGCATGCTGCATGTCACCTGGATCACCCGTTGCCCTCAGATAAGGCAATCTCACAACTGACCAACAGCATGTGCGGCTAGCTGCAGGAATGTAATAGCAGTTGCGTGTATGTGTGTCATTCACAATAAAGTGCCACTGCTCGGAGAGTCCCGTGAATATAGCAATGCCATCTACATAGCAGCACGCAGTGGTATGTTCTGTACGCTGAGACTGCAAAATTCAAACAGCAACCTATTGCTGCTCCTGCTTTGTGGTATACTGCAACCGCACAGGTGAAGGTTGCATTATATCACAAGGGGCTGATCTGGCAGTCGATTCCTGTGAAGCCCTGTGGCGGGCAAACGGTTGATGCTGAGTTCACAAGAAAAGTGCCTCTGGGCAAGATACCTGCACTAGTAGTCCAGCAGCAGCAGGAGAACGCGCAACACTCTGAGGTATGCTGAAGTTTTATAACATTGTTAATCATTACAGTGCGATGTTTGACAGTTGCCGGTGCAAGGTTGTCAAGCAGCTGAGACAGGAAAATGTTTGCGGGCAAGATACCTGCACTAGTGGTGCAGTTGAAGCAGGATGATGTGCAACACACTGAGGTATGCTGGGGATATTATGAGATAAATACATCCCAGCACTACGTTTGACAGTTGTCGGTGCAAGGTTGTCAAGCAGCTGAGACAGGAAGATGTTTGCGGGCAAGATACTTCCACTGGTGGTCCAGCAGAAGCAGCAGCAGCAGCAGCAAAACGGGCAACAAGTGGAGCCACTTTGCTGCAGCAAGAATACAACTGCTGCTGTTGTGGCTGCTGCTGCTGCTAGCAATGTTGCTGCTGTTGTTGAGTATGGCTGCTGATAAGTGTTGCTGCTGTCAATGTTGTTGCTACTGCTGTGCAGGCTGTCCTGTACGAAGCTGAGGTCATCAACGAATGGCTTGAAGATCAGTTTCCGGACCCACCACTATTGCCTGCTGATCCAATGTTGAAAGCCAAAGTGAGTGGTACTTGTACAGTTGGTGTACGACACCATACATTCAAGGCCATATTTGATATGAGACATTGGGTAAGAGAGCCTCCAAAGCTCATAGATTTGGGCAATGGATGCTTTGAAGTACTGTTTTCAGCTGTTGTTTGGTGTTTGGCATCCTGACCCATCTCTATTGCTGACCAAACCCTCATTCAGAGCCAGATTGAGTCGCGTGCGCCTTTTATGGTATCCAATTTATTACCTGGGAGAGCGCCCAATTCAATTCGATTTGCTGCGATTCGATATGTTACATGGGAAAGCTACTTCCTCATGAAGCCATGCTACAGGGCCACCCGATCAACATGACAAATATGTAACAAATGGCAGACAAATGTAAGATGAATGATGACAAAGTGGGGGAAAGCAAGCCAGAAATACCGCAAGTCACCCAGCTTGTGGAGCCAACACAATGTTCTTTACCAACGGCTCACGGCACAGGAACGCCCTTTAGTTTAATTGGATTGTTCAACATGTGCCATGGGAGTTGAAGTTTTGATGTGTGCGAGTGAGGCATCCACCACTGCATCTTGGTGAGCTTGGGCAACTGCAGTCTCAACTGCCTTGGTCTTTGCAGCTGCTGCTCGTGACACGGCCTCCAAAACTTGTCCTGCTGTTGCCGCCGCTGCTGTCGCTGTGGTTGCTGTGACAGCTGCGGTTGGCTGACTCACAGGCGGGTGTGGTGCAGCTGCTGGCTGGGAGAGGTTTGCTGCACAGGGTTTCAAAATTGTGTGGGGCGCCTGCGCCGGCCGCGGCACTGCAGGAGGCCTGACAGGTGCGGGCGCTGCTACTGCTGCTGCTGACGTCGATGCCGCTCGGGTTTTGGCTGGTGTAGGTGTAGGGGCTTGTTGCTTCTTGTGCTGTGTCCCTTGGGCCGGGCTTGCTGCTGCTGCCGCTGAGGGTCCTGCTTGGCCGGAAGCTGAACGGGGAGGGGGTGACAGCTGCAAAGGGTCCCACAGAAAAGGCCTGGGAGCGGAAGACATGTACAGGTGAGCAGCAAAAGGCTGCATTTCTCTACAGGGCTGCCCTCCCTTGATGAAGTGCAGCTGCACCTTCCGGGCCCCCAGTTCGCATTTCACTGTGGTGCCAATTGTGGCATAGCTGTTGGCTGAAGGCATCGGGGTTCCATCCGCGGCTTTGTCATTGCTGCACGCCGGTCTGAGGTCAAACACATGCACTGGCAGTGACGCTGCCTGGTTGATGACTGATTTCAAGCTTAGGGTTTAGGGTTCAGGCCCTGAAATCAGCCCTAAACCCTAAACCCTAAGCCTGAAATCAGTCATCCAGCAGGCAGCGTCACTGCCAGTGCATGTGTTGATGGCATCCAGCTGTAGTAGGTCACAGAAGCCCAACGCCCGTTGCGTTCACCCAACAAGGTCAAATAGACAAGTTCACCGGTTCGATCCCAGATTTAGGCATCCCTGGCTGCTTCCGCCTTAGCTCAGCTGGTTAGAGCGCATGGCTGTTACCTGACTGATGAGATGTTCTCACATCATCTCTGAAAGGCTGCCACCATGAGGTCACCAGTTCGAACCTGGTAGGCGGAGATGCTGCTGGCGGTGTGGCACTGCCACTGGTGTGTTACTAACACATTTGATATGTTACAGTGTTTTATCTGACTGCAAAGGCAATGCAAAGGCATTGCAGATGTGTTGTGCAGCATTTGATGCTCAGGTGTTGTTTGCAGAGAGCGAGCTTATGATGGTTGTCTGGCAATCCTTTGACCTGTCGCTCTGCCCGCATCCTTACAAGAGCTTTGGAAGCTGTTTATGTAAGGACTCAGACCAATCTATTCCCATGGCCGGCACCGTTTCTCTTTTGCTCTTACTGTCAGCGGTGTCGGCTGTGATAGGAGCCTGTTCAGGTGTATATACTTTAGCCACAATGTAGTTGCGTATTTCCAGTGGCGGCGGCTGCGGCTGCTGCTGCTGCTGCCATAAAAGTGCAGGTTCGCTCGCTGACTATCAATAGGTATGTATCCTTGCATGCATCAGCTTGCCCCCGCTGCTGTGCAACGAAACTGCTCACTTACTCAAGTCGACAGAATCGTGTTCTACTTCAAGGCGCCTGCTGCTGCTGCTGCTGCTGCTGTACAGGCTCGCCTGATCTCCCGTTTTCATGACGTATACCTTGAGCCAGCATTACGTAAGCTGTACCCCTTGGTATCCCCAGCAGCACAGGACCCGGCAGCAGTGGCAGCAGCAGCAGCAGAATTCATGCTGCGGTTGCAGCAGCTAGAGCAGATCCTGTTGGGTGCAAAACATAGCCTTGATAGGCCATTAGTGAAGATGTCGGTAGCTTTACAAGGGTCTGCAATGGTACCGCAACCACTACTTGAATCAGCAAATGCAAGCAAACCCCTGCAGGATAAAGATAGCAGTAGTGCAACAAGTAGTAACCTCCCTTGCGACTCAGACAATGTCCCTGATAGTCCGGTGGAACCTGAGCTATACGCTGAAACAGCAGGCAGCTCAACAGACAGTATTGTAGAACTGCAAGTAAAGCATCACACAGAAGGGCAAGCAGTGGTTGCAAGACGTCATTTTGACACAGACTCTGGGTTGAGTTATGCGGTTGGGCCGTTGCTAAGCCTCGCTGATTGCAGCTATCCAGCTTTAATGCTGTATGCAGAGCTCATATGGCCCGTGTTGGGTTTAGGAGAGTTCACATACGAGGGTTTACCGACGATACGGTTGTGGCGGGATACGTTGTCATTGAATGAGAGTGTTAGTAGGGTTTTGAATGAGTTGCGGCCAGCTGCTGTTGAGTGGGTAGAGTCAAAGCTGGCTGCATGATGTGAGGTGGGTGGGTTGTTGTATGTTTGCTCTGTGCTTAAGCAACCAAGGCTTTGGACACTTTGGCCGCTGAGTTGCAATAGCGTCAGCAACTGCCGCGGTGCTTCTGCATGGCATTGGAGCTTTGCCAGCGCATTCATCTTGCTGCATTGGCACAGTTATTTTTACAGGCAAACTGAATCATATGCACTAAGTCTTGCACATTCTGTGTAACTCTGAGTTAGTGGTGTGCCATGCCATAAGTCATTCGCTGACTCGCCGGCTAGTGCTGGGAGGCTTAACCGAGAAAACGTTTCAATTCCACAAATTGGTAGTCGTATCAATAACCTTCTGTTGTTTCTCGCGAGAACGATCGTGGCTTTTCTTCTTGCGTAAGTATACTTGCGACAGCAGCCTTGATGTCTGCAGGCAGAACCGTACTGCTAGGTCTGCTACAAAAGCAGCTGCAATACACAACACCTCACCCCAAAACATGCTCAACACGTGTATACTGTGCACTCGTGGCAGCTCACAGCAGCAGCAGAGCAGTAGCACCCCTCCACACCCTCCCTTAGCAACACCACAACAACTGTGGCAGCATATTAAGTATTACATCATATACCATACCACAGCAGCAGCAAACTACAGTAGCATGACCAGCATTGCCAAGCAGTACAACAACAGCCGCAACAGTAGATGCATCACTCATGCCAACATTACAGCTAGTGGGACCCACAGCAGCAATACAGCACACGCTGAATGCACCAGTGCCTGAGACATGACTGTATCTGTAAGCGTATCCTTTCTGGGACTCCTGTACTGCTTTGGTAGCACAAGGTCACCAGTCAGATCCTGGGCAGGTGCAACCGCAAAAAAATCAGGCCACCACCTGCCAGTAGATAGGCATACAGTGGCTCGGACAGCTTAACTATAGTCTAAACATCATAAGTATACCATGCATCATCATAAACACTTTTCAGCAGAGCAAAAAGTGCCTGGACAGAAAGTTGGCAAGATAGTTCCAACGGCCAGTCGGGATCGCAACCCCCCCCCTCTGGACCCCCATAACTTTCCCTCAAAATTTGCACAGTATATACTGTTAACCTTTTTAACTAATTGGGAGAATATGGGGCGATTCTGGAAATTATAACTTCGTGTATGGAGCTTAGCATCTCCCCCCCCCCCCTGCCAGGACCCTTAGTTATAACAAGTGTCATGTGACACAACCCATAATCACAGTAACGACAGGTGCACCCGTTCAAGGTTGATAGACATTGGTCTGGGCCCAACTTTGTACTTACCACGAATGCGATTTGGTGCGGTACGATGTCTATGCTTCAATTGCTAGTAGCATTGAAGTTATATAGAGTGATATTGAGGCTAAACAGCGTGATATAGCATGCCTGCTTGTGCTGGCTAAGACAGCTGGAGCCACCTATCCATCTGCAGACCACATACATGTGCTGCTGGGTGTGTGTACAACATATCGCACTCATAGTATGAGTACTCACACATGATGTCCATATGAGCAGCCCATTGCACCCTGACATATCATCCTATGCTAGTGGACGCCACGGCCCGCTACTGACTAGCCGCTCAGCGACTGAGACCGGGTCTGTGCTACTCCAAGTGAATCCGATTCCACCACCACCACCACCACCACCACCACCACCACCACCACCACCACCCACCACCACGCAGTACAAGCAGCATGCATTGCAGCTTTGCCAGCACATCTATGTTGGTGCATGGACTCAGTTACTTTCACAAGCCGCTGAGGGCCCCCATGCTAGCGAGCAGAAGTAGATGCCATTGATATCATGCAGTGCAACCCTATGCCAACTCTGCTGCCGCTAAAAGATGCAGTGAGCTCAATTTGTGAGAATTGGCCATATGACTCATATGATATGAGTAACACAGGCGCGTTCCAAGTTTGCACATCTGATGTCACAGTAACTCAGCGCTCCACAGAGGCTCTAAAACAAGCTTTGCCCATACCCGGAACATGCACAGTCAACATAGCACAACTGCAACCGACCCCGTCATGATGCACTTTCAAACAGGCAAGTTATGCCTTCAGAAGCTGTCGTGACTCTAGAGGGAACAAGGTCTGCCCATACACTGGCCAGCCCATCAACACCACACTCCATGATGCTGTGGGGTACAGAAGCGTACAACCCTGGGCAGATCACGTACAAGCACACGATGATGATCACTCCTGTGGTGAGAAGTGACACTACCCACACATATATTGCCAGACCACAAGGATGGTGAACGTTGTCCTGGCTACTAGTAGTACGCCCACGGCAGCACCAGTTCATATCGCAGCAGCATCTTGCTGTGTCTACGTCTTGAGTGTCTGTTCCCGGACTTGCAGCCGGGCCGTGAATGCTGCCAACACATGTGACACAAGCACTGGCAAACTTGCTGCCCAGGTGTGCTGCCGGCTGTGTGTGGGCAAGTGCGGGGGTGCTGCTAGTTGTAGAAGCAGGTTGTCCAGGAACAGTCGCTACAGGCAGGCTAGTGACTGGATGCGGTTGTAAATGATAACAGACGTCCACAATAGATGTCATAAAACAACAGACATGCAGATCATGTGTGAGCCTGAGCAACCTATAAACCTCCAATGCTACACGGTATAGCGACGACACGAGGCTGAGCCAAAAGACCACAAAACCCCGCCCTACAGGTTGTCCTCTGACAAGTTGTGAATTGATGATGGCAGTGGTGATAAGTGCAGAAGGCAAAGCTTCAACAATGCCCTCAAACATCAACCGGAGTGTTAGCACAGCCTCAATATTTAACCTGTTACGGATCAACCAGTGTGGTGGCACGCCCAAGAGTGTTAGCAACATGTTCAGATCAGCAACCAGCAAGTACCAGAACCCTAGCAAGACGACAAGCAGGAGAACAGTTGCAATGAGCTCAATAAGTACCACTGGCAATATCACCCACATCGGTGGGCACAACAGCAGCCTGGCATCCAATTTCAACCACTCGTAGTTCAGCAAGCCATGGGTGGCAAGAACGGCAGGCACAGCAATGATAGCAGCACAAATGTACTGCATGCCCAAAACGGAACTTAGCAGAAACATGTACATAATGCGGTTGCTTGGCTGCAATGCCTCCAACCCGTTATATGCAGATGCAGGGGTTATGTAGTAAAGCTGCACAATTGTGAGGATATCCAGGCAAACATCAACTGCATACGCCACTGCATGTACAATCCTGCGGGCCCTTGCAAGGAACCGCCTCCATAAAGGAGCACTGTGGTGTAGACCCACCGCTGCACCATGTGTCAAACGTGATTGGGGGTGATAATCAACTGGTAATCGTCTCAGCCACCGCCGCACTGATGTGCACCTGATCCATCTGCATGCGGCGAGTGTATTCGGAAACGACCACATGACTTCTATGACAACTATAAACAGGAAGGTCACGCTCCCAAATGCCAACCAAATGGCGCCAAGTGCCAACTTGGCAGCGTTAGTTGGCACAGCACATGCAAAAGTGTAATCTGCATACTCAGAGGTATTGCAAGTGGATGGAAGGGCCTCCTTGCAGTACCCATGTAGTATGCGCATCATTATTGTTGCAGACGATAGCATGTCTTGCAAATCGCCATTGCATGTGCCTTCTTGAGCCGTGTATACTGTGGGACTTGATTTGGCACAGAGATAATTTGCCTGATCAATCTTGGCAGACCATGTACTGGTGTTGTCTAGAACTCCTGAGTAACGGTCCCAAGGCATGGTAAACCACCACTGCAATGTGGCGAGAACAGTTCCATACTCTTGCCTCTGAGCCTCGTGGCCCCCACTGGTGTCATTTCCTATATTCCCTAGCGATTCAGAGTCCCAAGCTCCTTTGCTCCTGCACCGGTAGTAAGACCAACGTCCACCATTGTCATCACGTTTGTTAACCAGAGAGGATGTGGGCAAAAGATACGGTGTAGACAAATCCAATACAGCATACTTTGCCCATTTCATGTCGCCTGTTGTGTTGGCAAGATTGTAGGTCAGTGTGTTGACAACTTGTTGGTGGGCGCACTGCTGGGAGCCCAGTAAAGCAGCCAGTCTGAAAAATCGCGACCACATCGGGAATCCGCAGATTGTTCTGCCTTGGTTTGACACATTGTTGTAGTTGGGGGTTAGGTATTCCCAAGCATCTGGCGACACGATGTCTGCCAAGGGCAGCATGTCGGCCAAGGGCAGCAGTTCGTCTCTTGCCTCATACAAATGGTGCAGCAGCCACTTGGGCCAACAACCGCCGGTCTGCTTGTTGGGCCAGTACTGACAGTAGGCCAGATTTTCACAGTCTGCTGGTTCCTTGGCATAGGCGCATTCAAATGTTTGGTGATACAGGCAACCCGTGCATGGCTGCCGTAGTAACCTCTCCCAATTGGGCCAGCATTCAAATTTAGGTGTTTGGTGGAATGTGGCGTTGTACTGCTGAATCTCCTCTGCAGTGGCAAACCCCTCTACCCAGTCTGAATCGTCAGCATGGATTGGGTATGTCACCATGCACAGGTCTGGGTCCCAAGAGCATGTTTCTTCAGTAGTACTCAGGGCGGCACAGTACTCTGTGACCGCAGACGCGTATGCCAACCACCTGTAGGTGGCAGCAGAGGCATGTTGGAGCATCTGGCTGCACCATCATTATGATCATGGTCTAGATGGAGTCTAACCTGCTGCCATATAGTACTGCATACCACTGATCAGCAATCTGGCAGCCCGGTCAACTACTGCTGACAGATGGTGTAATCAATATGAGGGCTTGAGCAACGTTCCTAATGAGCCCAGCTGGCACATACAACTGTTCTTCACACGCACTGCCTCGGAAAGCCACAGCACAGCCCTTGCTGCCATTGGATGCACACACTGAAGGCACAGGAATGCGCAACGGTGGTGTCAGGTTGCCACAGGCTATTGGGCTGGTCCCTGCAAGCCTTACCATTCTGCTGGGGTCTGCGGGTCTCCGAGATAGTCCAAGTAGCATTTGGTCATGTTTGTCACTCTACAGCCGGGTAAATCATCGAAAGTCACCCTAGGCAGCAAGCAGTCATGCTTGGTCCCAAGCACCAGCCCCTCCATGAGCTGCGCCACCATCAGCAGTAGCAGCACCTCAGCTGGGCGGGGTCGTGCGTGCAAGCAGTTCATATAGTTACACTAGCACTGGTTGCGACACTGGTAGGCGAGCGCGGGTTGCGAACGTATCGAGTATCAAATGTAGTGAGCGAAACCGTCGAAATGCCTTCACGAAATCAACACGCTGTGAAGTTCAGAACCCTGATTAGACAGCTGATTAGTAGGAATAATATAGTCTTCCGTCAAGAGGGCTAGGAGCGTGCACATCACAGCATATGTGCGAAAGCCGGAACTTATTCCGGAATGGCACGGCGCACTTTTTATGTCACCACACCAGATAGTATTGCAGAAGCGAGCTTTGTCTGTCATAACCGCGGCATTAGGCATGATGATGACTGGATTACCAGGCTACTAGAGCCGAACCCCTATTGTCGGGTACAAACAGCTGCGTCAGCCACCAGCGCAGCTACTGCATCCCAAGCGGGAACCAACACGAGTCGTTCCAATGGATCTTTCAGGCACTTTGCGTGTGTGTCTGATACATTCTGGCATATTTGGTGCCAGCAGCTGTGCTCTATCGCGGTTTGAGGCTGGTTACTACAGCTGTTCCGTCCTGTGCTCGGGACGTGGGATACAACTGCGTCCTTTGCACGTCCGGTGGAACAGTTGATGTTGAGTCCGTATGTGATGCATTGGCTGCGTTGATATGTGACGCAGCCGTGTATGTTCGACGATAGGGCTTCCGCTCTAGTGGCCCGGTAATCCAGTCATCATCATCAACACGAGCCGTTCCACAGGATGTACAATGGGGCAGTTGTATCCCACGTCCAGGGGCACAGGGCGGAACAGCTGCAGCTCAAGGTAGGGAGCCAGCAGGTCACAGTGAGACGGCAACGGCCGCTGAATATGCAGACGGCTGAAGTCCGCGTTGAGCACACACACAAAAGCTGCTACGACAGACTGTGACCCAGCGTTGCTGTGATCTGCGGCGACGCCAGAGCTCTGCTACGCGTGCGCAGTGGTTGTAACCGGTTACCGGGTACCCCGCACATCAGTACAGCACGCATAGCATATACCCGACATCAACTTTCCATCCTTTTTGATGTCGGGCTGGAGCTCCAGCTGCAGAAACGCAGCTGCTGCGTTGGCAAGAAACTAGCGCAGGACTTTACATGTACTGTGAAGTCTAGCTCATGCAACATGTACTGTGTGGCAACACAGGGTGCATGCTGCCGGGTGGTTTAGCAGCAGGCGTCAGGGCCAACAGCAGCACCAGCAGCAGCTGTATCAGCAGCAGCAGCAGCAAAAGGGTCTACTTTCTTGTCACAGTGTGTCTATGTCCCATGTGGCCGATCGACCCGCAGGGGGATGGAGTAGCAGCAGCGGCAGCAGCAGCAGCACCACAACAGCAGCAGAGGAATGACGTTGGGCATTCAGTCCAAGCAGTAAGCATACTGTGTACCCTGGCAACTGGGGATGGACTGTTGCCCGCATCATAGCAGCTTTCCAACAGGTGCTGTTGCACGCATGCATGACACTGCAGCTCTTGCCAGCGCATCTGACGTGTTGCATGGCTCAGGCACTTTCATGTGCTGTTGTCATGGGCTGTTCCAGCTGGTGATTGCCATTTGGAGACTCCCTGTTCAGCTTGTCTCAGACCAGTGGTCCTTTTGTTGCTGGAATCCACTCAGCTAAGCTGTGCAAGGCTGCCGCATATGGGCATCCTGCGCACTGCACATCACTGTTTGTTATGGTGTGGCCGCTACAGCCACAGCAGCAGTGATGGCAGCAGCAGCAGCAGCAGCAGCAGCAGCAGCAGCAGCGGCAGCGCAGCATTGGATGGCAGTTGTGCATTCTGTCATATGCAGCATACGGAGGGAGCATCTAGCAACCTTGTAGGCCTACAAACTTGCCACCAAATCATCACTTTTACAAGCGCCTGTAATTTGGAACAGCTGTGGCTCTTGCGGTTTTTGCTGCACTCTGTCAGTTGGGGTGCCTCGGCCTGAGGCACCCCAACCCCGGGGGTTGAACAGATTGGCGCCAATCCGGCTTGGCTCTGTTTGGCACTGGACATCAGTCGCTCCAGACTGCTGTATCCGGGCAGCACGAACCACTGCGCTGCATTCCGCTGATTGGGTCGCTGTTTGGCTTTCTGTGCCATCCTACCATGCTGTTGTAGTACTACAACTGTACTGCACATTGTGTGTGCTGATGTTCTTTCTCCGTGGAGCCTGTGCGATGTATGCTGTAACCGCGTCTGCTATAGCTGCTGTTTGTTACGTTTTTGCCTTAAGCTCATCAGTCAGTAGTCGCCGCAACAATTCATACGACCACCAGCAGATGCCATTGCCAGATGGTCAGCCGGCGTAAAGGACCACCGTTGATTAGTAGTTACTACCCTTTATGCAGAGTATATCTGATTGCGTCAGGATCGTTGGCTGGGTATTGAATTGAGCAAGCCTTGGTGTATATTCAGCCACTAGCACCCCCATTGTCTGACGTGGACAAGGCAGCACGTTTGTCCAGCCTAGAACCTCTCAGAGGCGCTGACATTGGCTCAGTCCCAACATTGCGACTTTTACTTCCTTCAAAAGCTGCTTACCTGCGGTATTTCGGGAGTGACTGGGGAACTTCGGAACGTCTGTCCACCTACTCCGCGCAACAAGGATATACAGGGCTCCAGGCTCCACTCAGCTGTGTAACCTGCATCACTGTACAAGCATAGCACGCGTGTGCTACACAGACCCCTCGGCATCCCAGTACGCAGGAACCGTTTGCCAGCAACAAGGGCTCTCACCGAGGCAAAGGTATGCCTTTCTGAAAACATAGGACGCAATACCAAAACTTGCAGCACACGTTAAGGCTTACAAGGGGTCTTTACCAGTACTCGCTGCTCAAACAATCTTCGCAGCAGGCGATCATATCTGTGCTCCGAGACCGGCAAAGAAACACGACCCGCCAGCAGCTGTTATGCCTATACTACTGGACCGGCTTGTAAGGATTTCCCTTAGGTTGAGAGCACATTGTTTGTCAATGCCCCTGTCGACTGTCTTCAAGTTTGCTCGCCATCGTCGAAACACCATGCCGCAAATACGGCTCTGTCGGTGACCCTTGCAGGCGATAAACATGGGCATCCTAAGCGGCTGGTTTGGTTCTGGTCAGTCACACTCAGCAGAGGCAACGACCTCTCCCAAGGGCCCCGCTGCTGCGTCGAAGCCAAACGTATGGCGCAGTGTGTTCGACCCAGGAAGCAACCCCAACATCGACCGTCAGGGCAGCAACTACTACGACAAGAAGGTAGGCAGGGGCACTTCACAGCAGTCTTCGCCCCACTGCCAGCTTTCGATGTCGCCAAACGGCAACTCTCAAGACGAACATCACTACCAAAGCAGTGTGCACCGTGTTGTAAGCAGTTGCATAACCATCAAATACCCTCGAACAGCTGCCAGCAGCTCGGACGCACTCTCCTGTCTGCAGCACGGGTTGCTGCTGTCTTGCAGTACAGTATTCGTTCGAGCTACAAAGCAGTCCTTGCAACTTTGACGATCCCCTGCATTATAGCACATCGCATCTTGAACTTCCGTGGTTTCAGCTCTCTCAGGCCATCATCAAAGCCATAGTACAACAGCAATTGCAGTCACAAATCACAAATCTTGGAGCTTTGATTCAGCCAGACCCACCTGCTACAACCGCAGTTCCACACAGTGCTGCTTACACAGGGCTTTAGGTAGACCTAGGTGCCAACCCCCTGCCGCTAAACCCTTCCTATTCTGTTTTTCATGTGCCTCAGGACCCCAACTCCAACTTGACGACATGGGACATGATTCTGAAGGCCCAAGACTTCAAGCGCCGCTCATTCAGCGACCTTGACAGAGACAAAGATGGATATGTCGATGCAAAGGTAAATAGTGTCCATACCGGCAAATCTGACCTGTTTATCACTTGTAGCAGATTGGCGAGAGCGGCAGCAGCTGCAATGCATGCCTAGCAGTAGCAATGCAAGACAGCAGCTGCCACATAAGCTGCTGCAGGTGGCGCAGAGAGCCAGCTGCTGGTGTTGCAGATGACTTTATACTGCTGTTCCTGCTCACATGCATGGTGGCTAGCAGTTCAGCAGCCACAACTTTGTATGCTTAGGGGAAATACCAGGTGCTGCTATGCCCACAAAGGACGCACAGTCGCACTGCTGACAGCATGAAGCCGACACCTGCACGTCATCCTGATGGCACGCCTTGAACCCGTGCTGCTGCTGCTGCAGCTGCTGCAGCACCACGAACTGAGTGATGCCATGCCTTCCTCAACAAAAGACAGATCAACCGCTTATGTCACTCAACATCACTAGCCATAGAATTACCTTGCTGTGTTGCCATACCTGCTGCTGCTGCTGCTGCTGCTGCAGGAGTTGAGTGAAGCCATGCCTCACTCAATACAAGACAAAGTCAACACCGCTGATATATATCAACAAGCTGAGCCCTGTTCTGCTGCTGCTGCTGCAGGAGTTGAGTGAAGCCATGCCTCCCCTCAATACAAGACAAAGTCGACACCGCTGATCTATATCAACAAGCTGAGCCCTGTTCTGCTATTGCTGCTGCTGCAGGAGTTGACTGCTGCCATGCCCCCCTCTATCAAAGACAAGGTCAACACCGCTGACCTCACCCAACAAGCCAACCACTGTTCTGTCGCCGCTGCTGCTGCAGGAGTTGACTGGTGCCATGCCTCCCTCCATGAAAGACAGGTCAGCACCATTGATCTATATCAACAAGCCAATCGCTGTTCTGTCGCTGCCACCGCCACCGCTGCTGCTGCTGCTGCCGCAGGAGTTGACTGCTGCCATGCCTCCCTCCATGAAGGACAAGGTCAACACTTCTGACCTCATTCAACAAGCCAAGC
>NSMO01000119.1:0-26673 GCA_002588565.1 Coelastrella sp. UTEX B 3026
GCGATTCTGTTGGTTGACAGACGCAAAATTGACCCGTGGCAAGCAGCAGCAGACCTGGCATGGAACTACACGACAGGCGTAACCAGTGCAACTCCCTACACAGGGCATTACATCCTGGTGGTGGGCTATGAACCTCCGGCTGCTGCTGCGCAAAGCAGCAAGGCAGGCACAAGCATCGGTCATCACGAGCATGCTGCTACCAGCAGCAGTAGCAGTAGCAGCAACTGTAGTGCCAGCAGTCGAGCCACATCCGAAGATCAGCAGGTGGCGGAAGGCTTGCAGACTGCTGCAGCCGCCCAGCAGCAGAAGCAGCAGTATCCGCAGCAGTTGCAACAGTATCCGCAGCAGCAGCACGGGAGTGATGCACCAGAGACCAGCACTGTGCAGTCACAATCAGCAGAAGACAACTGTAGGCAGTATGGTGCTGAGTCAGGGCCAGCATTTGATGCCCTTTGTGCTAAAGGCGGCTTCTTCTGGGTGCATGACCCTGCCCGCTCACGTGGCCCTGTCCGCGTGCCTGTCAATGTCGTTGAAAGTGCTAGGAAAACTTTTGGAACAGACGAGGACATATTGTTAGTAGATATCAAGCCGCTTAACAGCAGCAGTAACTTCATTGTGACCAGCCTGGCGACAAGTTGTCAGGGTGCTGTGCCAGCTGAAGGCTTCCAGCGTGGCAGCGCACTGTAGCAGAATGTTTGCTAGTCTGCTGCACCAAGGGTGCGGTGCTCAGCAACTACGCAGCTGGCTGCAAACGATCAACAAGAAGTATGCAGTAGCCGAGGGAAAGAGTTGGGTCTCTTGCGAGTGTGACTGAGCCATGCAACAGGTCAGATGCGTTGGCAAGAGCTGCGGTGTCATGCATGGTCTTGTGACCACCTCATTGCAGTCTAGCTTAGAGGGCCAGGCAATCCGTGGATCAGACCCAGCTACCCATATACTTGCTTGTGTGTACGCTTGCATGAGTTATATGTCAACTGTTTTGTTCCACACACCTCCCAGTTGTGGGCTTTCTGAGATAAGACATCAAATGCTTGTACATAGTCTCTTTTACATAGTGAGTATGGTTGGCTTTCATGTTTGTCAGTTGGCCGGCACTGCAGCTGCAACAAGCTGCTGAAATCTGCCACTGGCATATGTATCATAACAAGACCACTACAGATTCAGTTGAGAGAGGCCTGCACGTCATTTTCTAGCTGTCTCGGGCCTACCAGGCGGAGGTCTTGTGCTTGTTTGATTGCTGCGGCATGTGGGGAAAAGGAACATCCAGCCTGGATGATCTGATGTACCATGTTTTGAGATTGTGGCGATTGTTTTGTCACACAACGGTGCTTGAGTAGCACCTGTGCCTGACATTTAGACAGCTTTCCATAGCTTTCGGCTCATTCAGTGTATAGTATCTGCTGTTAGGGTTTTGAAGCTGCCCGCAGCCATCAAGGCATTGGGCCATCGATATCACCCACTACAGGATTGTGCCACACTGGCTCCGAGCCTGAGTCAGTCACTTTTGCATGATGAAAAGATTCTTCTAGGGTTACTCGCCACGGTCTGGCATCATCCGGCGTTCGGACCCGACTGACAGCATGCGGTTGTTCTTGTTACCCGAGCCTTCTGTCAGTTAGAGCGCCGCAGGAAATGTTACCGCGACACGGTCCGATAGCAAGACTCCGTCGGGAAACGCATTTCGTATGACCGCGAATCCGAAGCAGGATTCCTGGCTTATGACAGACCCCTTTGCGTCGCCCAAGGATCTAGATCTATGCCCTGGCTCTGGCAAAGCATTCCTGACAGGACCCGCTTCCGGCAGCCGGCTGACGAAGAGGCGCTTCCGGTACCCAGAAGCCCCTCTTTCCGGTACCCAGAAGCCGGAATCAAGGCATGCAGCGCCTGCGTCTGGTTCCGGCAGTGCATGCGTCGGAGTCAAATTGCAGAACGAGACGATCCGTCAGCCAAGGTATCACCCATTCCGTCATCGCCGGAAATTGGCAGACCCAGATGCGGCAGTTAGAGAAGCACCCCTGACAGAAGTGCTGGATCCTGGGAGCTGCAGTAGTGCAGCATTGCTGGCTGTATTGTTTCTTGGTTTCTGAGCTGCATACTGCAGCTTTATAACATTGCACACGCTCACTGCCCAACAGGGGCTGCCCCAACTTGTAGTATATCCTCTGTCTTATACAAAGATCGCAACTCAACTTGTGCAATCATAGTACGAGAGTCTGCTGCAAAACCACCAAACAGCAACGGCCCGCCCATCAACTCACAGGAGCATGATGTGATACACCACATCATGTGCACAAGCGCATTCGGCACGAGGTAGAATCCAACCCAAAACCCCTCAGCCTGCTTTGTGCCATAGGGCTGTCAACCACTGAGCTAGTGAGGCATGGAACTGCCAAACGCCTGCAACAACTGTACAGAACTGCAGCAGGACTGTCAAGCTGCAGCTCAAGTATTTCAAGCTGTGGTCGACAGTGTTGTTAGCTGGGCTAGGCTTCTCGGCCAGTTCTGCACAGGCTGCTGAGGTTGTCCTTCAATCAATAAGTGCCTTGTTGAGCGTGCTCTGGTCTGACGTGGCTGCCACGCTGACGTGTATGGCCATCTTGTCCATCTGAAGCATGCAGGACTTCAGGTGCAGGCTGCATGAGTGCTTGAAGCACTCATGGGAGAAGGAAGCCAATGTGCTGATAGCTTATGCAAACATGCAGCTGCTGACCTGCAGCTCTAGTCTGTGCTGAATCAAGTCAGCAGTTGTACAAGTCATTAATTGCATGACAGTGACAAAGCTGACAGTGGCAAGGACGAAACTAGTACCCAGGCCCTGCCCTGAAGCAACCTACTGCTGTGGTAGCCCTTTTAGCTGCCTGGTTGTTCCATGCTGCTCCGAGCTGGTGGCACGCCCCACAAGTACCTGTCACGGCCCCTCTGGCTTGGGCCATCCCACATGTCGTGTCACCAAAGTCATCAATGTTGAATTTAGTGGTCTCGCCTTTTGGTCGATCAGGTTCTTGGTAGGGTGCCACATGACAGTCTCTGCAACAGCAGCCAGCATATACAGCCTTAAAGGTTGCCACCGCATGTGCATAGTGCCGCAACCGCAATGGTTGCTCTTGAACCAGTTGCCATTGTACATGGACAGCAAATAGGGCTGCTGTCTAACAATAAACCAAGTTGCCGTTTCCATGGGTTTCTGCGTAATCGTCACTCTGCCCTGCTCATAGCCGAGTCTGGTTTTGGTGATGAATAACGCATGTGTTTGTACTCACCAAAGTTTCTGATTACAGAGTACTCCGGGTCATCTTTGCAGGTGGGTTGAGTGGAGACTTGTCTGTCATTGACCCTCTGCGTGTGTAGCTTGCATCGGGGGGGGGGGGGGGTGTCTTGACCAGGAGGTTGGATAAATATTGTTGTGCAAGCATCAGTGGATTGTGGCTGTCACTGCACAGTGCCCAGTGAGCTAGAGTGCATGGCTGCGGCAGCAAAGGTTAGCTGGCTGCAAAGCAATTAGACCAGTAGTGTATCCAGGGCAGTGACAAACAACAGCTGCGATTGTGAAGCGGCTATGCGGCTTGGTTGCGCTTGGCGTCAAATTCCAAATTTCTGGCTTATGGAACACGTATTCTGGCAGTAGCGGCTTGCAGAAGCGGGGTGACACAGCTTGCGACAGAGGGCCGACAACCGACTGCCAGCAACCCCGCTTTCCCAAGAAGTCTTCCTGAGGAAGGAAGTCAGGAGCCCTCTGATGAGTACTCGCCTGCCGAACCGCTGACGCTACCATCGCCCGGTGCTAGCAGTTTGGCCTTACAGAAGCCCCATGTCGGCATCCAGGAAGCCGGGTTCCAAAACGCCCATCTGCTGGCAACACATCACTTAACGGGGGTGTAAATCATCACGGCTCCGGAAAGGGGGTCATATTTCCGACGTCGCCGACAAACAGGTGAGGCCGCGGCGCGCCAGCGTCCAATGGCATCAGCCAACCTGCCCACAGCTCCGGCTGGTGGCGCAGTTTTACGATCGCCCCTTGCAGATGCTGCTGGAGGTGCGGTGGTGTTCGAGCAAGGGGTATATATAGGGTCTTCCCTATATATACCCCTTGGTTCGAGCTGGTGCACCACTCAAACCAACAACCACATGGACCGACGACGCCGTCATCGGTCCAGGCGTAGTTGCACCATCCGACGGTTCAATTGTGGACCGTCGGCATCTGCCACGCCGGTCAGCGGTGCACAACTCCGAACGTGCTGTAATGCGACGATTGTGTCCACCGGATCTAGACATTGCCATTCACGAGCTGATACCGTTCAGCAGGTGGCACAGATACGCAATTCAACGGTTCAGCTTGAAAGCGGCCTTAACCGTGCTCTCAGGGTTTACCCCGCTTCAGCCCGACACCGGTTAACCGTGCCACCAGAACAATTCTGCGGGAAATGCGCCTTTGAATGGTTCCGGCAGCAGCTATATGCACCTTATCAAGTAAAGCAACCATCCTCGGCTGGGGCAACGGCAGCCAGTTCCCAAAAGTCTGCGACAGCTGAAAATATGCCGTCAGCAGCATTAGCCGATGGTGTAGCCGGCTTTGCTCACGCTTGACAGCGTTAACTGTTCTACAATGCACCGACCTCGTTTCCCTTGCAAGTTCTATGGCACGGCTGCGGGGTGCCGGAAGGGATCCGCGTGCACGTTCCTGCACGAAGCATCTGCTCGGTCAGAGCCTAGAACTCACAATAGCACGCCAAGGGGTACTTTTGGTGTTGGATCCCACAGAGGAGCTAGCAGCAGCAGCCAGAGCGGCGCTGACGCCAACCTGATCAAGCAACTGTTGCAGGAGCTGGCAGAGTCCTTGGGCCCAGAGCCAGTTCAGTGCCAGCGATGGATACAGCTCGCATTTCGCCAACTCACCAAGGGGAATGCCCTCTTGGTGCTCAACGCCTTGAGACAAGATGATGGGAGCAGTTTTATAACATCAGTGGCAGTGCAAGCCGTGCGACAGGTGAGCCTGTTGCCTGGTCAGTTGCAAGCCCAGGGTGAGTGACAGCGCTAGCCACTGGCATTTAATGTGAAGTGTAACAGTAGACGTGTAGCACCTCAATCTTGATGATACCTCGATGCCTAGCTGTGTCAACCCAGCTATGGTGCTTGATAATGGTGTTGTGCGCAGGCTGAATTCCTGTTGGGCGTCCTTATACCACTATTGAAGCTGCTGTGTGCCAAGGAACTTGAACACCCAACCCACATCAACCCAGTGCTGTCCACCATGCACATGTCCCTGGACCTGGACCTGGTAGCTGACCAGCTGTCTCAACTGACTTGCAACAATGCAGCCGGTGCCCAGGGATTTATCAGGTCCAAAGCAGGTGTTGCTGGCATGGTAGGCAACAGTGCAAACAGGGGTGCTCCATACGGCATACCACTCTGAGCTACTGCATGGGCCCGACATGCATGTTGTAAACCTTTGGTCTTGGCCGCCGAAACAGATTTGCAGCTCTCCAAGACTTCTTGCAGTGTTAGCTTGTGGATGGCCAAGCAGCTGCAGGTTCTCACACAGTTGGCTTGCAGACATCAAGCAAGGGGGTCCATTGCGCGTGCTGTTGTTGCTGCTGAGTGTTGTTGCAGGCTAGTCCTTGTGTACCGCTCGACTGGCTGGATGTCCTGCATCCCCTCGCACAATACCTGAGGATGGTGACCCTGCGCTTCAGCGGCGACCTCATGCAGCAACCCAAGCAGTTGGAAAATGCCCAGAAGCTGCACTCGGTACTGGTCAGTGCCACAACAAACCTCCTGCCATCTGACGGAGCAGTGGCCAAAAGCAGCAAGGCGCCTGACTGGAGACGGCTGCTGGCCGATCTTGCACTGTTGGATAGGTGGGCAGGCGAATCCTGCAGGCAGCAGCGCCTGTACATCCTCTCTGATATAGTTCTGCGTTCATCAGTGACACTGCCCATGTCATTGGACCCAATGCTTGAGCATTTACACCGATTCCTCTCCTTGCCATTAAGCCGGGAGGTTGCAGCGCGTTGTTGTTGCGGCTGCTGCGTTTTCAGCTATGGTAGGTTGTATGCCAGCCATACACAACAATTATGAGACGCTAGTCAACACTGATTGAGACAGATTACACCAGTTGGGAACACTTGTCATATCAATCTAGATCTGCACTCCTGTTGCGGACATTTTCATGCAGGCAGCTGCATGCTCAGCGTGGCAACAGTGATGCCTTAGAGCAGCTGATGAAGCTTCAACAGCAGCACAAGGAGCAGATGAAAAGGCAAAGCAATACACCAGCTTGTGATGGGCCAGGTGAGGCACCCATTGCCTGCAGCAAGACTGTATCCTCAAAGCCGTTCCACAAGCCGGTGATGGTGCTGCCGGCACTTCCCAGCTCGTGTAGCTGGCAGTAGTGCTGAGCGTTGAGCGCCATGTGCCGAATCTGTGCCGTGCAAGTCAGCTGGCAACCTGGTGCTTGTGAGGCGTGCTTTTGGCGCTTTTGGTCTGGCGGTCTGACATCTTAGAGCTGAAGGCGACTGCATACATCGCTCATAGCGGTCGGGTCTTCTACCGGTCAAATATCAGGGGTTCACAAGCTACAAGCTGTCTAGCTGCGGAAAGCGCCGATCACTAAAACCTGTGGCGCCGTGGGTTCAAAAGCTTGACAAGGGCTGTCGCTGGGTACGCGATACCTTCTCAAAGACTCCACCGCAAACCTCTTGTGTATGACATGCAGTGTGCAATCTGTTCTCGATGTTGCTGCTGTTCAAAAGAAGTACAGCGGTACTCGTTATCAAGTTCTGCGTTGGGACGCCTCCTTGGCCGTAATGAACTCACTTTCTACTAATACGGCCTTCGGGCTGTACGCAACCAGTGTCGAAGGCCCGATTGGCGTTTCTACTTGATGTCTGTAGAACCATAACTGGCAGATGAGAGAGCATTGCTGAGCGGTTCCAAATGGGCAGGTGTTGCGCGCATATGCGGCGAGGAGAATCAACCTTGAGGTGTTCGATCACGCCCTGTTCCTGGGTGCACATGCTCCTGTTGTACTGGTGAAGCAGCACCAATACCTGTACTACAGGTATTGGGGCTAAGAAAGACAGTTCTTGATAGAGTTCTCACAGACACTCATTCAAGTAGTGCTGCACGTGTAGCTCAATATGCTGTGGTCAATCATTGACAATGGTACACGACAAAGGCTGCTGTAACAGTGGCGCATCATTACATGCTATTGCACTGATCTGCTTGTATGCAGGTGAGCTTCGACCTGCTGGTGCTCGCCATGACAATGACAAGATCGACTACCTGGGTGTGTCCGTCTACCCCTCGAGGGATGAGGTCCTCTGTGTTATACCACCTTACCTGCCAGGAAACAGGCAAGTGGTGCAATACCAATACCAAACCCAGGCTTGCAATTGTCTACGGGCCTGAAGACTGGCCTGCTGTTGACAGGCCTGTACTACAGGCCTGTAGTGCTACCAATGTCACCCGCCATCACATTGCCGTGGGGGCTTGGCAGACTATGTAGCTCCCATGCCTGCTTGAGTCGCAAGGTGTGCAGGTAGCACTTGCAGGCTTGCATGACTATCTAAAAGCCACAGAAACAGGCAAGCTCTTCTTAGCGAGTTGAGCTGCTTCATCGCTCATGCAGGCCTGGAAGTGTTTCTCATGCTGCACATGACCCTGACAAAGCACACAGGGAGGTGCATTTCAGGCTGCTGCGTCATGACCTGCTTGCACCCATCAGCGCTGCAGCGCGGGGTTTCAGGCAGTTTGGAGGCGTGGCGGGCCTCAACAAACTCAAGGTGTGTTGCCTGAATCTAGCCATTCTTCTGTGTGTGACCAGATCAGGCGATGCCTGACCTGGCAAAGGACGCGCCAGGTCTGTGCCTCCCTGGGGCTGGTATGCTTTTATGCTGGGATACACTCAGCATTGTCAGAGGTGTGTTAGGGCTCATGGTATGACGCATCTGACCTGTCCTTTGTGGTTGGTGTCGTATCAGGTCAGCAATTGGGTTGGGGTGTGTGTGCCCTCATGGAGTGTATATGCTTTCAAGCTGGAATGGGGCAACACCCCAGCTAAAAGGCGTGTTGCTCGTGTGCATTGCAGGGCAGTATCCCTGGCACCAGTGTCAGGCTACGATTGTCCACTGGCAGCGACTACCAGGACTTGTACGTGTTCAGAAATGTCTCAATCCTGGGACTCACTAGCAGCTTCGCTGCTGCAAACACAGGAAGCATAGCTTACAGGGTAGGTACAGGTGGCTGCAAAGGGCAGAGTCTGCACCCATGAGCAGCACCTCTGCAAGTTATCGCGGGTCATCGCGGTCTGGAAGCCTCCAACTTAAGTTCTCTCTCCTACTGCCACAGAGTCTGAGGCACCGTCCTGTTTTGCATGTGCAGATTGAGTTTGATGATGTGCCGCAGTTGGTTGATGCCAGCTACTCCAGGCGCCGTGAGTGGTGGCTCCGCACCAAACAACTGCAGCATGGCAGCTTAGTGTGCTTGTGGTGGGATGGGGATGGCGGCGCAGAGGGCTTGCCTCAACTGATGTTCGCCACAGTGTGTGAGAGGGATGAGAAGCTGCTCGCCAACAATGGGGAGCCACGCAAACGGCCGCAGCTTGGCATCAGGTGCAACAAAGCAGCTTGCCAATTGCCAGGCAATCTGCAGAGCCCTGCGCAGCCAAATGGCTGGGTCAACACAGCCATCAGCACTGTCTGCGCTGCTGTCCGGGGCGCTTGCTGACTTGGTATGCAACGTGCACTGCTTGATTCACCTGACATAACCTTAGTTTGCAGCTGGTTGTAGCAACAATCCAGTGGCTCTAGGCACACATGCTTTTGACTTTGAAGAGTGCAAGTCCATTGTCATGATGTCAAGGGTATGCATAGCAATCAGTTGCTGTGCATTATTGCAGGATGTGTGGTGCAGCAATGACCTCTGAGCTGATGGCTGCAGTGCTGGGTAGGCAACAGCTTGGCGGCAAGAAAGAAGTCGTCCTCATTCCAGCTGCGGGAGGCTTCTTTGCATATGAGCCTATACTCAAGGCGCTGCAGGCTACACATCCCTTGCCACTAGCTGACTACATCCTTCAAAGTACAACAGCAGCAGGTCCTGGAGGATGCCTTGGTACACAGCCTATGCTTTTACGGGGTGAAACAGTAGGATGTGGTGCTCGCATGCAAGTCCCGGCCTACATCGCCAGCCCTGACAGCCGGTATGATCTGAGTATGTTGATCAGTCAGGACAAGCTGGAGGGACTCACAGCTACCCAGCTCAATAGGTGAGTAAAAGCGGTAAATTGAGGTCCACGAAGTGTCGGCATCGGCAACCTTCATGGCCCAGAGCATACACACATCTTTCCTCATCCCACCTTTTTTGCATTCAGTGCATCGCTCATTGTTCACAGCAGTGCTAGGACATGCAAGCTGCCAACCTACCCTGGTGGGTTGTTGCGCTTGTTATGCAGCCATGTTCCGTGTCCTGCACTCTGCATGTGGGGCAGCACTGAAGGCTCTCTGATGGGTTGACAACTACTGCAAAGTCTGTGCTACATGCTGTTGCATGTTTGCGCAGGTTGCAGCATGTTGAGGTCTCTGCTCCAGGTGGTGTCCCCCTGGATTTGGTGTGTCAGGCATCCAGCCTGGACTCCTCTCAAGCCAAGGCTCTGAGCGCCTGCCTCACACAGGAGCTAGCGCTTGTTCAGGGGCCTCCAGGAACAGGTGTGTGTGTGTGCTGCAAATCTCTCAAACCAAACAGCTGCCAGCAGCCGCAGCAGCCCTGAATGCGTATTCAACAGCAGGTGCCTCAAGTTGCCTCCTTGTTATCAACCTGTAATGCCACGTTAAACATTGCTGGGTCGATAAGTACCGCAGTGACCCAGCTGGGCCAATGCATAATGTCAGCGTTTGCTGACTTGGGCATAACTGCTGGTACCTTACGCTTCACAAGCATCCAGGAATTGTTGATTTCGCAGCTGTGGGTTTTGGACTTCATGCTGATGTTCGTATTGCACCCGCAGGCAAGACGTACATTGGCATCAGACTGGTCCAGCTCCTATTAGCCAACACACGGGGTGGCCAGTCAGGCAGCAATGAATCGCCTGTCAGCCGGAGCATGAAAGAGTATCCCAGCAGCATCCCAGCATCTCAGCGTCCACAGATTGGCCCCATCTTGATACTTTGCTACACAAACCACGCCCTGGACTCATTCCTAGAAGGTGTTGTAGATGCCGGTGTCACAGAGGGCATCATCAGAGTTGGTGGCAGGTCCAAGAGCTCAAAACTGGAGAAGTACAACCTGAGAAGCCAGGAGGATGCCAAGGCCAGAGGCCCTGAAGTTGGCAAGTGCCGAGCAGCTGTAGAGGAGCTGAAAGAAGCAATCAACTTGAACCTTGAAAAGGTCAAAAGCAGCCGGCGTGCTAGGTAAACTGACCTGGCGATTATTGAGGCCACCCCTGCGCATTTGACGCCAGTCTATGCTGGGGTTCGTGAGAGCTGCGTATTCTCAGCTCAGTATGCTGTCAAATGCAGTCTTGGGAGACCAGCTATGCATGCAATGTTGGGATCATATCCCTGACAGGGAATAAGCAGCAGGCATTCTCAGCCAAGATGAGCTGGCAGTGTGCCAATGCAACAAGGTCGATAAAGCTGGCTTCCAGTAACAGCACAATACTCGATCATCATTATCAGCATTGCACGCTGTACCAGTAAGAATGCAGAGCCACCAGTGTAAAGCATTCCTGTGTGATGGCACAGTACTCAATACAGGGTTGGGTTAAGTGATTTTGGCTTACTCACTGACCTTGTACTTTGCAATTGCAGGCGATTGCGCTGGCAGGACATTGAGGACTGGCTACAATCTCTGCATCCCCACCTTCATGAAGCCTTCCTGCTTAGAAAGGAGCTCATGCAACAGGCAAGGTTCATGCAGGCAACTGCCGTGAACTCAGAAGGATTCTGCCAGGTCAAGAAAAGAAACAAGAGAAACGGCCACAGCACAACACGCGTCACACCATGGGACAACGATGAATGGGTGTGGGGAGAGGACCCTCTGCATGACTGGCTACATGGGGCTCCTGTGGCAGACTGGCAGCGACAGCAGTGGCTGGAGGCAACACAGAAGGCGTGGCAGCAGCAAGCATTTGACACTGCTGATGCTGGTGCCAGCTCAGAGTCAGGCAGCCAATACGCCAGTCAGTCCGGGACCTGGCAGCAGTCAAACAGCAGCCCTGGTACCGATAGCAGCAGCACACAGGCAAGCAAGTCTAGTTACCACGCAACTGGCAGCAACCCGTTCAATGCGCTCGCTGCTCTGGATGACGATGCTAGTGAGCAGGACATCCTTACATACATAGAGCAACTTGGCCAGGCTGCTTTAACAGCAGCTGACAATGCATCAGACCATGATGCTGCCACCAGCAGCAGTGCCAGCAGCAGCCCAGCTCCCATGACCGGACCGCTGACCGGCATGCCGTGGCTCACAGCAATCAATCAGCAAGGTGCAGGCTTGGACGCTGATCCAGTTGCAGAAGGCTGGAATATTGACGATGCAGCTAGCGGCATATCAGCTGGTACACGTGGTGACGTCCAAGAACCGCAGGGACGGGAGCCTGCGGCTGCACCATCAGATGCAAGAGATCAACATGCCGTCATGCCCCAGGCGGCTACACCTGATGCTGTACTGCAACAGCAACGGCTGGATCGTCCCGTTCAGGAGTTGCTCACCATCACAGACATCTCCACCATGAGCAGGTAAACCTGCGGTAGCTGGTTACGAACACTCAAGTTAGCGATGTGTTGCTCCATGGAGTCCTGTTGCAACTGGCCATAAGTCATGTGCTGAGCACACAAGCGGCCTGCAGTTGCTGCCATAGCACCACCTTGCTTTCTTTGTGTATTGCGCAACACATTGCCACTGCTTTGCCCTTATCTTGGCGGTTTGCTGCCACTGGTGTGCAACTTGCTGTCAATTGCTGCAGTTCTGAACGTGCTGGACTGTATCAGCACTGGCTCACCAGCAAAGCCTCTCATTGGGGCAGTGAGATCAGCAGTCTGGTAGAGCAACTAGAGCAGGAGCAGAGCATGCTGGCCTCTTTGTATGACAATGCTTGGCTTCAGGTGGGCTGTATTGCTGCGCAACAGACCGCGCTGCAAAGCTCACATCTGTCGGCTGCACATAACTGCAATCCCATGATCTTGTACTATCAGTCCTCTGGCCTTGCAGCGTAGTCCTGCATTCACTGCTTGGAGACAGCAAGTCAACCTACGTATGTCCAATGTCATGCCAGTCATATCTGGGTCCGTTACTGGATGACTCAAGTGTCTAACACTGTGCCGGGTTGCAGGTGCTACGAGGTGCGCGTATTGTTGGTATGACCACCACTGGTTTGGCAAACAAGCAGAACCTGCTGCACAGTCTACAGCCAAAGGTGAACAGCGTCATGATCAGTGTCGTACCTTGCCACTTGAAGGCTGACTGGCGAGGCAATTGTCTGTTAGTCCTGATGCTCCAGTGCTTGCTACCTGAGTTTGGTGCAAACGCACGATGTCTTCTGCTCAGAATTGGCACGCATGTCTTATGCATATGCACAGGAAATGTGTTATATGACAGGGCATATATCTGTGTGCATATTTCACCTATAATTGTTGAGATCAACTTCAAATGACTTGTAAGGACTAAGGATGCAAGTAGCAGACCGGGAAACTGATCCGGTTGCACGTCTACGCACAACACACATCACAGCACGATTAGCAAACTATCATGCAGTTCGGCTTGTGAGACACGTGTTTCGGTGGTTGCCAGCCACCTCATCGGTCGAATTCAACCCAGACATGCTACCGATTGCATCCATATCAACTATATAGGCCGACACGCCTATATAGTTTGGTGTAATCAGCCACAAAGAGCCTGCATGCTTTGACCAGCACCTGCTGCTACTGCTGTCAGGTGGTCATTGTTGAAGAAGCAGCTGAGGTCCTTGAAGCCCATATTCTCACCAGCCTAACACCATCAGTGGAGCACCTTATGCTCATTGGCGACCACTTTCAGCTGCCGCCCAAGGTTGAGGTGTATGAGCTGCAGATGCAGAGCGGCAAGGGATACGACCTGAACATGTCGATGTTTGAAAGGCTAGTGACCCGGGGAAATGTCCAACATGTCATGTTGGAGCAACAGCGCAGGATGAGGCCTGAGATTTCAGAGTGAGTACTATGGTGTGCCAGCCGGCTGTTTTGCAGGTGTCCTACCCGCTTGGAGCACCTCGCCAGCATGCGGTTTGTGGCTACAAGGCATTGCTGCTTTCTAGATGACCAGTCTTTTCGCCCCACAGGATTGAAGTCCGCTTTGCTGACTGCAACAGCCACACGATTTGGCCCAGTGGCTTCCTTTGGTGTTATCTGCAGAAGTGCCACACGCAACTCATTCATCTGCACTGATGTCTGCAGGCTGATCAGAGGCCCATTGTACCCCGCCATGCGGGACCACCCTGCTGTGACAGAGTACTCCCCCGTACGTGGCATGACGCGCAACCTGTTTTTCTGGGACCATGACCACAAGGAGGGAGGTCAAGATGAAAGCAGAAGCAAGTTCAATACACACGAGGTGGATGCCTGCATTGGCCTGGCCAGGTGTGTGCCATTGTCATGCACTTGTTGGTTTGCCACCTGGACCAGGCCCCAAGCTGTGGCAAGCAGCTTGGCACAGCAGTTGCTTTGCAGCCAGTGGTTGGTATAACGCTATGACGGTGTCCTACAAGCTGTCTTGTGCTAGCCTATCAGCACTGACAGGCATGAGATGCTTCCAATGGCCTGCTAACATACTTGCCGCCCTTATGCACTTGGTGTGCAACCCAGTTGCGTTTGCCGCCTTCTTACAGGTATCTACTGCAACAGGGCTATGTTGGAGAAGGCGAGGTGACCATTTTGACGCCATATATGGGTCAGCTGCTGCAGCTGAGGGCAGCTGTGGAAGCTGTTGCTGGGATGAGGTTTGTCATTAGTGACAGGGACAAGCTTGACGTGGAGAATGCTCTGGCTGATGCAGAAGTTGCGGGTGGAGACGTCCAGGATGTAGGTGCATCCGCTCAGGGTTTGCCTGGCAACGCAAGTGCGCAAGGCAGCGTGTTGTCCAGTGGTATCAGCAACGGTGCTGGCCAAGAAGTCGTCACCCTGGGCCAAAGCATCAGGCTGGCAACTATTGACAACTTTCAGGTACGGTGTAGGTTGCATGTGCATTTGATAGCTGCCACTCATCTCAGCTGTGTGCTACCTTGTTTGCATGTATCGCACGAGGCCTGCAAATCAGACGAACAGTGTCGTACTGTGGCCTAGAAAGGTGAGGTGCTTTCAGAGTCCACCAGTGCCTAGCAGCAAACTGCAGGTTGGCGCACTTGCGAAATGCTTACAGCTCCAGCCACAGTAGTACGTTTTAGCAGCGGCCATGTTGTGATGCTGTCAGAGGCAAAGCCCCATGCGGCCCACTTTCATGCTGATTCTGCAGGGGGAAGAAGCCCGGGTTGTGATTGTGAGCCTGGTTCGCAATCCCAGACAAGAGGGAGCTGGTATTGGGTTTCTTGCCACCAACAGCAGGATTAATGTGCTGCTGTCAAGGTAAGAAGAAACTATGCAGTGTGCTTTGGAGGAAACAGTGAGAACGTAGTCGAGAACGCACAGTCAGCAGCACTGATTGCGTGTGTGGTCTGCTGCATTGTTGCACTCAAATGGCCTTGCTCTGGGGTGACCTCCACCAAATATTATGGATATGCCATGTAGCAAGTGACTTGAATGTTTGGTTCACAATCAGTATGAGTGGTGCTGTGCAGGGCTATGGAGGGCATGTACCTGGTTGGCAGCTCAGCTGCCCTGCATGCGGCAGCTGACAAGGCTGCTGCCGCCGGTAGGTCCTGCATGTGGACCAATGTGCTGGGAAGCCTGGAGTCACGAGGAGCAATCGGCAAGTGCCTGCAGGTGCGATGATACTGTCAAGGTGGAACCTGTTATGATTTTCATGATTTCGCACAGGACATCGTTGCATCTCTAGAACCACTTGCCTTGCAAGTGCAACCAGCCCTCAGCTGCGCATTCCTGGCTCCTGCCCAGATGTCAGTAATGTCGTTCTCTGGAATACAAGGAGTGACACAGATGCTCAGCGTGGTGTTGACTTTGTGGTTGTTTGCAGGTGTGCTGCCAGCGCCACAAGGTTGTGACAGACATCAGAACACCTGCTGATTTCAGGCGGCTGGTGGGCGACGGAGGTTGTCAGCAGGAGTGTGGCCGAAAGCTGCTGTGTGGCCATGTCTGCCCACGCCGCTGCCATGCTGATGACCAGCTGCACTCTCAGGCAAGTATATGTTTGAGCAGTGTGTCACTATCATGACGGTGACCGTCATGCAGTCGCCGGTCTGTTCAGCTCAAGGTCGAGTCACAACAAATGCAGAATCCATAGACTGTGCATACGCGTTTCGTTTCATTGTCAAACCCGCTGATGCCTGCTCAAGTCCTGTTGCACAACATGCATACACAGGCTTACAAGGCCTATGACTGTGGCTGTGCATTTGCAGGCAAAGTGCATCAAGCCTTGCAGTCGCCTGTGTGCCCGTGGTCGTCATCCCTGCCAACGCCTGTGCTTTGAGAAGTGCAGCATGTGTACTGCTGTTGAAGAATTAGTGGAGTTGCCTTGTGGTCACAGTGCCACGAATGTTCCCTGCTACCAGTAAGTACACATCTGACAGTGTTGCTGTCAGCTGACCAGCAATTGTCTTCAGAGGGCCAATGAACATGGTGGATCATGGCGCGCAACACCGTACAATAGGAAGCATATGTTGTGAGGAGCCGTTGTGCTTGGTGCTTGTCGCCAGAGTGTGTCGCAGCAGTAAGTGGCTTGAGGCTCTTTTGTAGTGGCTTCTAGCAGCCAGTAGACATGCAGCCAACAACCACCTGATGCTGATGTTTCTCTGTGCTGCAGGGCCGCTGATCCGTCCAAACTGGCATGCAAGCAACTGTGCAGGGTCACCATGCCTGGCTGCAGCCATGCGTTGATGGTGCCATGCAACCAGCGCAGCAGCTACCTGTCGGGACAGATGCCCTGTACAGAGCTTGTGCAGTTGCTGATGCCTGCCTGTGGTCACACCCTGCAGTTGCCTTGCCACAAAGCTGCTGTTGCAACATTGGACCCTACTCAGTGCACGCACAAGTGTGATGGGCTCATTGACAAGTGTGAGCACATATGCACCAGCACCTGCGGTCAGTGCTTCAAGGTCAGGCTAGACCCTACGAGTTTTGGGCCTTCCAAGACCAATAGCAGCAGCAGCAGCACTCTGGCTGAACAGAGCGGCATGGTGGACCTGTTCCTACAGTATCTGCAGCAACAGTCAGTCATGGGGCAGCCACTGTTTGGCGTGTGGTCAGAATGGTCTAATGATGCAAGAGCCGGAGCCCCGGCGGCAGTGAGGCAGCAGGGACTCTTGCAGCGTTGGCAAAGGTTCGTGCAAGACAAGCTGCTGCCAAGCTTGGGCAGCTCCCAGTGTGCAGTACTGTGCACTGTTCAAGCAGCCCCCTCTGCAGTGCAGCAGGCACAACAACAGGGGCTGTCTGGCATGGAGGCTTGGCAACACTGGTTTCAGTCCAACAGCTCAGCTACCATGGGTGAAGCCAACACTCGGCAGCTAGCGATTGCCTGGCAAAAATGGCTTGTCACCGCAGCAGGCAGCACCAGTCACTGCCCCGCAGCTTTGGCAGTTGGCAGAGACATGCAGGGCAAACTGACTGGTCTGCTGCAGCTGCACACTGCGTGCAAACAGCCATGCAGCAAGCAGCTAGCCTGCGGCCACTCTTGCCAGGAGCACTGTCACATCGGCCGGAGCTGCGGCAGATGCAAGCAACACTGTGACATCTGCTGTGAGCACAGCAAGTGTCACAGGCACTGCGCAGATCCTTGCGCACCATGTGCCGAGCAGTGCAGCTGGTCCTGTGAGCACAAAGGGCAGTGCTTGCTGCCCTGTGGGGTGCCATGTGACAGGCAGCCTTGTAACCATAGGTGCCACAAAGTCCTGCCTTGTGGCCATCGCTGCCCTGGTCTTTGTGGCGAAGCCTGCATGCCTGATGCTTTCTGCGTGCATCCAGCGTGCAAAAGCCGTGCAGCAGCCAGCACTCTCGATCAGGTATGTGCCTACTTTTTACGAGCACTCCAAATTGTTCAGACGAAACCTAGGGCAGTACGCAGGATTGCCTGTCAGCGTGCAATTTGTGCCTCATACATCAGCAAGCATTACCTATGGTCATATAATTGTCCTGACACAAAACCTCACTCTCAAGCATAACATCGCAACTGGTTGCAGGGTGCACAACAAGCAAGGCATGCTAGCTGCAACCGACTGTGTCAACGTACTTCATAGTCAAAAATACAGCTCATGGCTTAGTGTCCCAACTTAACTCACACATCACAAGTGTCCTCTTGTTGTGCTCATGCTTGTCTGCACAGACGGTGGACCTCATCATGTACACAACATTCAAGGATCTCAGCGATGAAGACGTCACATCAGATCCACTGGTGCTCTTGCGCTGTGGCCATGTCTTCACCACCAGCACACTTGACGGCCACATGGAGATGTCTGCGGCTTACTCCACCTGTAGTGGTGGCAGCAGCAGTAGTAGCAGTTCCAGTGCCTTGCAGACCTGGCAGACACCGCTCAGCCGTGATGACTTCCCTGTCCCCAAGGGTTGTCCACAGTGCAGGAAGCTGATTGTAGGTGTCAAGAGATATGGACGGGTTGTGCTGCACAGTCAGCTAGGCCTGACAGAGCGCAAGCATGCTGAGATGGTCAGGTGAGGGCTGAAAATGCGGCACTGGCCCCCGCATAAAACTTACTAAAGCATTTTCTGAGTCTATTAGCAGTGCTAGAGACACAAGAAGAAATGCATCATCTAATGTAACAAACTTGGGATTATGTTGACACTCGCTTGCAGCAATGTGTCTGAGCTGTGTGTCACCTATGCCACGTGTACTCGTGAGCCAGTTGGCTGTCTGGATTTGGGTGTGCTTGTAGCTGGTTTCACCGCAGTAGCTTAGTGAAGGATCATGCTCATGTTGACATTGGTGCCTGTCTTGCTAGTGGCGCAATCGGCATGTTTAATACTGGCAGTCTTGACCACACCTGCCTCGTGATCCACTTCTTTGACTGAGCAAGAGAGTTGTTTACATGGCAGTTGTTTACAGGGCATGTCTGACTTGGGCTGTGCAGGGGCGGCTGCATGTCGGCTTTGGATGAGCTTGCAAAGCTACAAGCCAAGGTCCAGGCTGGCAACAAGCCTGTCAACCCATGGCAGATATTAGAGCGGCGCGAGGACCTGGCAATGTCACTGACAGCTGACATTCAAACCCAGTATGTCACGGCTTGGAACCTGGGTATGAAGTTCAACCATCTACTATCACATGCAGCAAGGTAGGCAGTAGCATGACTTACCTAACACATCTCGGCACTGGCAATGCAGCTTGGCGAGGGGTGACAACAGCAGGTGCATATGAGCAACTGTGGTTTCTAGATTCAAGCAGTGTATTTGCCCTCAGGGTTGCAGTATTGAGATAGGTGCTTGTTTTAGCATTGGTCAAGCCTGCCAGTGTTGTTCCAAACATGCATGCAGATGCTTCCCTTGGGCAGTCGACTTTCTCAGTATATTCAGAACCATCAGTCAAGGCTCTGCTAGCCTCATATAGGTTGCCCCAATTGTGCATGCCATATTGCTTGTGCTGCTGTCTTCCAGAACGCCAAAGCACCGCGTGTTGGAAGCTCATACCGCAGCATTGCTCACAGCCGTGAAGCAGAAGAAGTTGCATCCCAATGAGTTCAAGCAGCGCTGCAATGTGCTCAGGTGCCTGTCTGCTGCCAATCAGCAGTTTCTGTTTGATGCAACCAATGGCTGGTCTGGAGCCATGCAGCTGTGCATCAAGCTCATTGGCAAGGCTTTAGAGGCTCTTGCTGATGGTCTTGAAGCAGTGGCAGATGCACAGGAGCGTGTGAATCTGCGCGGGTACAGCAACACAAGAATGCAGAGATGGCTGTCAGAGCAGGGCTGGCAGCTGAGACAACAGGTGAACAGGGGAAAACTGACCATTGTGCTCGTATTTGTCATGGCATCCGATATGTTGCATTGGCTCAGCCACTTTTACTGAACAACTACGTCCAAAATGTAGGCCTGAGTCTGCGATTTGATGTACGTATGATGCTGTTGTAGTGGCAGGAGTGCTGGCAACTGTTTTTTTCCACTTGCTGGCAGGTCGCTCACTGATGCCAAGTGGCATTTTCATGGAACAAGCTAGCAAGTCCATCAGTTCACCTTGGGACGTACTGCACAAATCGTTTAGCTGATCTTCACTTGTATTATAGGATGTGGTGCAGGAACCAGCGGACCTTGCATGCTTCTGGCTGTGAGCCAACTGATTCAATGTGATCCCCTGACTGTCTCTGTTGTGTGTAGGTCCAGTATCTGACGGTGGAAGCCAGGAACATGTTCAACGATTGCATCAGGACATTGAAGCGGTCGTACCCGGTGGCTGCGGCTGACTACAGGAATGCCTACCAACTTGGTCATAGTCAGATGCTGCTGTTGGTTGACAGAGCGGTTCAGCTGCAGCCCCTGAAGCAGAATTGCCTAGCACACGTAGTAGCACCAAGGCAAGCTGCTGGGGCCGGCAGCAGCAGAGCAGCCAGTGAGACTGCTGCATACACCTATCAGGAGGACCTGCGCCGGCATCAGAAGCAGCTGCTGCAGCAGGCCAAGGACGCAGGCAACACAGTCCTGCAGTTGTCTGCTCTGCACAAGCAGCAGTTGTTGGCCAATGCAACAGATGCAGAGTCCAGGCAAGCAATCTCTGGGCTGCAATATGATGCAGTCACAGCAGTCAGCTCATTCATGAAAAAGCTGCCAGGCATAGAGGACAACTTAACTGGTGGCCTGGATGCTGGGGGAATTGCAGCTGTGTTGAAGGCTGTAGCAGAAGGCATGGGCAATTACTACAGCCGGAATCTGGAGAGCTTCATGAATGGGCACCTTTACCAGTGTCCCAATGGCCATCTGTTTGTCATCGGCGAATGTGGGGGAGCCATGGAGGTGTGCAGTAGCAGCGGTAGTGGCAGGATGTTCAGGCTGCCAGTATACAGCACACATCAAAGCAGTACTGTGTAACTCGCTTGAGATGCATTGGCAGCTAGCTTAGGCTGGGCCGCAGTACTTCCAGCCTCACGCAGCATGCTTGCATCCTATTTCAGCCCCTCTTCATTCAAAAGAGTTGCTGAATTGTCTGTATGACCATACTGCAGAAAGTTGACGGCACACAACATAGCCCAGTCACTGAAAATAAGTCATTGCTCTGTCCTGACATTTATCATGCAGACCAGCAGGTGTGACCGGTGCGGTGCAGCAATTGGTGGCAGGTCGCACCAGCTTGCTGCCAACAACAGGCGTGCAGCTCCTGAAGTTGTTCAGGCAATAGCAGCTGCAGCAAGGGGGCGCAACACTCCCAGCACAAGATGAGCGCTGCCAGCTGACAGAATTCTTTTGCAGTGCTCATGTCTACAATGCACCTGGAGAAGTGCAGTCTCAGCCAAGCAATAGCAGCAGGTGTTGTGATCACTTGTGGTTGATTCGCATTAAGCGTGGCAGATGAAGCTTGAAAGGGTACATGGAAGCTAGTTCCGCTTGCAGTTCCCTGGTCAACCTGTATCTTGGACAATGTGTGTTGATGTATATATTGCCACTGTGGCAGAGCTTGAATGTTCCCTTTTTACTGGTTGGGTCCAGCTCGGCATAGCAGCAGAGCCCGGACTTTCTTTCTGCGTTGTTGCTCTGTGGCCTCCTGGGAGTGCACGCACTGAGCATTAGTAGGTGTCGGTCGACAGGCAGACATGTGCGAGTGGACCATGCCGTTCGTGCGGAGAGTGTGCACTACCAATGGGCACTCAACTTTGTGCACGTATGGTTCAACGTCATGACGGAGTTTGGGCCGTGCGCACTTACCGCTCAGCGTTGTGCTTGCAGCACGCACTGGCGAGGCCATGCCGGCTGCAGCTCCGGCTCAGCCAGCCAACACACCAGGCGGCAAGGGAACTCGGATGCATTTTACGCCGACTAGCTTTGAGATGCATCGTGGGTGACCAACATACAATCCCAGGTGTACTGGAATAACTTGCCACCGATTTGGGTTCCGCGTGAAACTTACCCCACTGCTGCAGCCAGCGTGCCCGTGACCTGTCGCCACCATCGATATCGGTGAGACACTCGCTGAGCTCTCAAATATCATTATTTCTTCAGCAGGAAACATCTCACGTGATGATCACGCAGCAGCAAATGTTTGGCGACTGCCGCGAACCAGGTAATGAGGCTACCGGCGGCCGGGCGACTCTCTGCTACAGCGCGAATGCAAGCCCTGTATGCCCTGGGCCCTGTGTGTGAGTAGTGATTTGTAACTGTTCTTCCGTGCTGTAGTGCTTAAGTATGATATTGCAACTGTGATGCTTGTCTGTGTGTGGACTTTCTGGCTTACTCAGTCTATCTCGAAGACTGCCTGTGACCAACCGGGTTGAACTGGATGTTCACGGGTGGATTGAGTACCCCCATGAGCCGACTGCTGGCTCCTTGCGGGTGTCAACCCTTGAGAGCTTGTTGTAGCAGTAGACTAGTAGTAGCACGGCACAGGGCTGAGAGTACCGGGCACTCTGATCAGGTTGGTGCACTACTACAGCATTGATGCCGGTTGAACGCTGCTGACAACTGTATGTCAATGCCTCGATACATTTATCTGCTATTGAATTGACCGTCAATGGGCCACATTTATCACTGCCTGCTTGCAAGTGGGAACGTTCCAGTCCGATTGCCTAATCCCTCTACTAAGTACGTGCAAAGACAAAACTTCACAAGATAGCCAGAGCAGCCTGGCCCAGATGATGCGGCATGCCAACTTGTGCAGCTACAACAACAAGCCAGGTTTATATACCCTAATGCTCCCAGTTTCTTGCTGGTCCCCGACTCTACGCCCAGTGGCAGGCTTGGTACTTGCCATGGTCTTCTCAACACCTCTGGGAGGCCACACATTTGCCTCCCCTGCCTGGCCCATGGTGGCCTGATGCCAACCAGCTGACTGCACCCTGCCATCAGCATCAGACATGTCATCACCACTAGTGGATGTCCTGTTACGCATAATGGTTTGCTGATAGTGCAGTGTCGGCAGCAGAGGACTACCTGGCATATATGCAGTAGGCGCAGAGTTTGGCGGGTGTTGCTGCACCCAACCTGAGCCTGGTCTACTTAACCCACCGACGCCCATTGTGCCAGCTGATGCAGGATAGGCCACCCCCATTGGCTGCTGCTGCCACGGCTGATACTGCTGTGATTGCTGTGCCTGCTGCATAGCAGCCCAATACTGCGGCGGCATACCACCAGGCTGCATCTGCTGCTGCCAGAAGGGTGGGCCATAAGGGCTCCCAGATGCCATAGCTTGGAAAGGTGCAGGCACTATACCAGCTGGCTGCTGCTGCAAGTGCACCGGTGCTGCAGCCGCCAGTGCAGCGGCAGCATGACGGTCCAGACCGCGCATCGTCTGCGGAGAGCCCTGCACTTGGGGCTCCTGCCAAGCCATGCTGGGAGGGCCAAATCCAGCTGGTGCGAAGTTTGGCCCCTGCTGCATCATCTGCATGGGCATGGGCTGGCCCATAGGAGGCGGCATAAAGCTGCCAGGCATCATGGGCCACTGACCAGGCCATGGGGTGCTGCCAGCACCCATGTTGCTGGCAGTTGCTGCGCCAGGCTGAGCAGCTACTGCCTGTTTGGTAGGTGACTCAGCAGCAGGTGTGACGACTGCACTACCGGGTGACCTGGCTGCTGCCAGCTTATTATTTCTCTGCTCTTTCGCCTTGTTTGGAGATGGCACCACCGCCTTGGTTGTGTTGCTCATCAGCTTGCCTGCTGCCCCAGCTGCATTCCTAACCGGTCCCTTGGCTGTTGTGCTAGTGGCTGCAGCAGGGTTGCCAGCTACCGACTGATCACCATCAGCCCTGATAGCAGCAAGCCGTGCATCTAATGCCTCTAAGGATGACTGCAGCTTCTGCTGCTGTGGTGTGAGCTGCTTGACACCTGCATTAACTGCTTTGGTTGCTGCTGCTAGCTGTTGCCGTGCTGCCTGCATTGCAGCTGGAGGTGTGGTGGTGAGGCCCTGCCTAGGTTGCTGAGCTGCTGCAGGCCTCACTGCTGACGGCTGCCTGGTTTGCGCTTGCCTGGCATCCAATTGCTGCAGTGACTGAAGGAGTGCCTGCTCCTCAAGCGCCAGCTGTTGGCTGCTGGTCAGCTCCTTGGGAGCTGCTGCTGCAGACTTCTGTTTGATGTTTGGAGCAATGGGGGACAGCTTTGGTCTGGAGTAACCATTGGGCAATGTCAAAGCTCCTGCACAGCAGCAACCAACAAGCCAAGTGTTTCATTGCAGCGCTGCCATCATACCGTGAGCTTTGGCATGGTGCCGACATCGTCAGGTGCACATTGGCAGTGGAAGCAATGGCTTCTGTGACATTAGTGTTTTGAGTACCTCTCTGATCCACAGCCGCGCTTGCTATGCACTTGAAGACCTGAGGCTCTGAACAGGAGAAGCTTAAGCAAGTCGCTGCTGCTGGAGCGTTGACACGGCTTGTTATGGCAACCACAGCATCATCCGCTGATCAGACTCGTGTACTCACCTGCACCATCAGGACGATGCTGTTGACTGCTAGTAGACCCACCAGCTGGTGCTGCTGCCTGCCCAGACCCTGTTGCTGCAGTTGACAGCCTGGCAGCACTTCCAGCAGCAGCCACTGACTTGGGTGTCAAGCTAGTATGTGTTACCGCCTCAGGTGTGGGCACGCCTGAAGGCCGCACCACAGCAAGCTGCCCTGCCTGCACCGGTGTGCTTGCTGCTGCATTTCGGTTGGCAGCGGCGGCAGCTGCCGCTTGCACAGCAGCCCACATGTTGTGCTGCTGTGAAGATGCACTGTCAGGGTGGTGGTTGCTGGAATCTTGCTGCAGCACCAGGGCAGATGGCCCTGTGCTTGCACCTGTGCACTGCCCTGCCCTTTGGCGCCATTTGCTGCCACTGCAGATGCCGCCAGGGCATATCTGCCTGCCTGCTGCGTCTGTGGCGCGTCACTGGCAGTGTCCCGCTCCAAATAGTCAAAGTCACTGTCAAATGAGTCTAGCAGAGCATTGTCATTGGCCCTTGCATGTGCTGGTCTGCTGCTAGCCCCATGAGGCGTAACTGCTGCTGTATTTGGTCCTGGCATGGCCTTCTTTGCAGACGGCGTCCCAGGTGCACTAGGTATTCTTGATGCAGGTGGAGTCACATTGGGGCTTGTAAGCCTAGACTGAGGAGCAGCTTCAGCTGCCGTTGCTGCTACTGCAGAAGGTGGTGCCCTAAGCGGCGTGACAGACCTTGATGCGGCTGCTGATGCAGTAGGGGTGGGTTGACGGGTCCCTGGTGGCGTTACTCTAGCGCGTCTGCTTGAGCCAGGACTTGGGCTGTGACCACTTGTAGCACCACGCTTACCACTGACATGTTTATTGCCTGTTTCAGGGCTTTGACCGGTGTGCTGTGGGGTTTTAGGCTGCTGTCCCCGCTGAGTATGCTGTGTGATGGTTTGCTGTGCCTCAGAGAGGCTATCTGTCCGTTGCTGGTCAGCTGTGGTGTGTTGGGCATAGCTGCCAATTGCCACAGGTAGTACCTGCTGGTGTGCTGCTTTGGCTGCAGCTGCTTGCTGAGCGTCAAGCCTGTGCTGCTCTTGAGCTCGCTTAGCAGCAGCAGCTTTGGCAGCAGCAGCTGCGGCTTCCACCTGCTCCCGTTCAGCTTGCTCCTTCTCAAGCCGTTTTCTGGCTGCTAATGCAGCAGCAAGGTAGCTGCCCTGGTTGGATAATGGCCTTTCTGCTGCTGGTGTACCGCCAGGGCCACTGCTTTGAGCTGGCTTTGCGCTGGTCCTGCCCTTGCTAGCCTGCTTTGTGAGCTTTGCAAGGAAGCTGCTGCCACTCCTCACACTTGCTACACTGCCGGTAGGGCTACTGTTGCCAGTGCCGGGCATGCTTTGCGCCCCGGAGTGGCCTGTGCCAGGGTTCACCGACAGCACTTGAGCACCTGCCCCTGCAACACCTGATGATGACACACGCTTCCTGGAAGTTGGACTGTTGCTAACCCACCTTGACACAGCTGGAGGCTGAGGACTGGATGGTTTGCTGCTGTTTTGGCTGTGCTGCGCAGGTGCAGCTGCTGCTGGTGGCAGTGGTGGTGGCTGTGACACAGCACGGCCAGCAGGGGCCAACTGAGCAGCCACTGCCGCTACAGTGGGACTCATGACAGGTGGTGTGCCATATGGCGTAGCATAGGGTGACTGGTTGGGTATCGACAGCTGCTGGAGATTTGGCACACCTGGCATAAACGCACGTGGTGCTCCAGCAGGCATGCTTAACGCCTGCACCCCTGGGACCCTCCAGTTAAGCATTGGTTGCACAGCAGACTGTATGCTGGGTATTTGTACTGCTGCCGCTGCTGTGGCATCAGCTGGCCGTGCAGCCGGCTGCAGCTGTGGAGGTGGATGTTGCTGCCATTCTTGTACCTGCTGTTGAGGCCACGCCTGCTGCAACTGCTGCTGCGGCTGCTGGCCCCGTAGCGGCTGCTGCTGCTGGCTCCACGGCAGCTGCTGCTGCCATGGGGTTGCTGGAGCTGCTTGAGTTGAGGGTGATGTCAGCTGCTGTAGGTCAGCAGCTTGAGGTTGCAGCCGTAGATTGACACTGCTGCGCAACTGCTGACCTGTCACTGATTGAGACCCTGCAGACTGCTGCGCTGGGAACTCCACAGACTGTTGAGGCACTGATCCATGGCCAAATGAGAATGACATGTCCATGGGTTCAGTTGAGATGCCTTGGGCTACAGTGTCTGACATGGTTTGGGCCACAGTGTCCGACAAGGATGGTGTACCGTCCTGCTTGGGCACCCTGGTGTCCAGCAACTGCATGCTAGCTCTGCCTGCTGGTGCGGCACCCATTGCTGTTGTGGCAGAAGGACTTGCGTCATGTCCTGCTGCAGTTGATGGCTGTGAACCTTGCACGACTGGTCGTTGTTGCTGCTGCTGATGTTGCTGCTGATGACGTGGAAGCTCCTGCTGCTGACCATGGGGCAACTCCTCCTGCTGAGAAACCTTCAGCAGCTGCCCGTTCTCCTGCACCTGTTGTTCAAGCTGGTGCTGTTGTTGTTGTTGTTGCTGCTGTTGTGCTGAGGCCGGCCTACCCACAGTCACTGGGGGCTGAGTAGCCACTGCCGGCGGCACAGACTGCTGGTGTTGCTGCTGCACTATGCGCTGCTGGTCCGCCTGCCTAGGAGAAGCTGCTTCTGTTAAACCAGGTGGCAGGCCAGCTCTGGGCTGGCTGACTGGTGCAGCTGTAGCTGCTGACACTGCACTCAAATGTTGCTGGTGGTGGTGCTTGTTGTTGGTCTGCTCTTGCTGCTGACCCTCTGCCATGGCCTGCCAGTGCCCTTGCATAGCAACGGCGTTAGCCTCGTCTGAGGCTTCATGCAGCTGCTCAGACTGTACAGGCTGGTCATTCTGCTGCTCTGTATATTGCAGCTGCTGCTGTAGCTCCTGAAGCTGCTGCTGCTGCAGTGTAGATGCTAGACTCATGAGCTGTGCATCAGTTG
>NSMO01000120.1:0-27812 GCA_002588565.1 Coelastrella sp. UTEX B 3026
GCCGGCAGGCTGTTCACGGTGTAGTGCAGCTGATACCTCAACTTGTTGCCGGCAGCATGCTCAGCCTGCAGGGCAGTAAGCATTTATATGGCTTCAGGCATGATCCAGTGCCCAGACAGCCGGTGAAAGCCACTGACAGCCTCCTGGAGTGCAAGTCCTCTTGCACTCACATAAGTGCGACTGTAGCAACAAACAGAGCTGCCTTACTGCACAAGCCACATCAGCCTGAGCTCTTTCTACAGTAAGATGCACAATGCAATGCACCCAACAAGGTTACTAATGGCAGATTACACAATCTAGGCTGCAGACAGTAGCAGACGTATGATGTCCAGGCTGTGCTTGGCGTGCAAAGTTATGTTACTTGCCTTGTAACATGGTGGCACTGCTCGCTTATCTTCCGTGTCTGTTAGCCCCTTGCCCTCCAGTGACCGATCAAATTCCTCAATGTCCGCATCACTGCCGGCAGACGACAACCCAGCAGTAGACACTGCAAACAAACAATCTTTGCATGTCATGCAAACGCAGGATAACAAAACATACAGTCCTCGCAAGATCAAGGGTTTACATATGTATGAGCGCAATATTGCCAGCCGATGAGATAGTCCAGAGCATGAGGATGACAGACTCAATGTGCGACGGGGCGCAGTTGTAATTGGACCAATGCAGGTAGCTTCTGACCAAGACAAGGACCACTGATCAATGCAAGGTGCAAATGCATACCTGCTGAGCTTGCTGCTGCTCTGCCAAATGTGACAATGGATGACGTCCGTTTGGCTTCCGGTGGGCTGTCTGGTCTACCAGCAGCTGCTGCTGCTGCTCCGGTGGTGCCGGGGGTCGTGCTAGGCTGATCACGGGAATAGGCGTTGTCCAAGGTTAGGGCCTTCAGGTACTGGGCCATGGTGGTAGCCAGTTTCACAGCAGCCTGAGCAGCGATAAGAGCAGCAGCAACAGCAGCAGCAGAGGCTTGTGAGACTGTGGGGGTGGGGTGGGAGTTGGGGGTAGGAAAAGGGGACGTGGATGAAACGTGCTTACGTACGCACGTTTAGGAAAGCAAGCAGGATTGCAGCAGACTTGCAGTTAGAGCCTTGGTGCAACAGCTGCAGGTCGAGATGCCAGCAGAACTACTGCTGCTGCTGCAGTAGAATGCGGGGTTAGGTATTTACAAGGAGCCTAGGTGCCTGCAGGTCAGTTACAACTGCATCCGCCTCAGATCAACAGTGCCAAGATCTGACATTCCATACATTCAGAGACTCAGCTAGAGAGAATCAAATTCGATTACATACGGTGTTCCAAATTGCATCAGCAAAAGAAACGTACCCTGCCTCCTGATGCTAGCCTTGGGTCAGCATACAAACCTCGAGTCATATACAGCTGACCATAATCAAGACCTCCTCACAGGGTCAGGCGCCCGCATACGAATTCACTAAAAGTTTCAATATGTTCCAGCTTCAGCATACATACTGATCCTGCTCACTTCCTTCATCAAGTTACTTCCAGTTACCCTCAATATTTTTTGGGTTGTCCCTCAATCTGTCTTCATATTGTCTCCCTTTCCCCTGTTTCCCTTCAGTCACGTGTCCAATGCTTCAGCTCCAATTCTTTCAAACAAAAGGGCAAAGGATGTGAATGAATGTTAACCTACCCTGCCCCCTGATGCTAGCCTTGGGTCGGCATACAGCAGTGAATCATGTATAGCTGACCACAAGCGGGACATCCTCATGGGGCCCAGGTGTGCCAGGTCAACCGATAATACTGCTGCCGGAATGATGCTGCTGCTGTCATATAAAACACCTTCCAAGCCCTGTGGCAGCAGCAGCAGCAGCATTGGTAGGTGCACGTGGTTTACGACCTAGGTATGGCAGGTTTAATGACAGTACTGCTGCTGGAGCAATAAGGCTGCTGTATATACAAGACCCTCTAAACCCTGTGGCAGCGGCAGCAGTAGTGGCAGCAGCAGCAGTGGCAGCAGCAGCAGTGACAGCAGCATGTGGTACACGATTGCAAGCATGCCAGGTCCATGGACAGTACCGGTGCTCGAATGTTGCTGCTGCTGTGGTATACATAACACCCTCTTTGAGCATGCCAAGTTTACTGATAGTGCTTATGCAGCGATACTGCTGCTGTGGTATCGGACGCCTTGCAGATCCTGTGGCAGCAGGAGCAGTGGCAGCAGACCAATGGAGTTGATATCAGTTGCTGCCCAAGTTCATGGAACTCTCAAAGGTCTTTGCTATTATGAAGGGTTACTTGGAGCTGCTGCTGTCAAATAAGCTGTAAAACCGCTTTGACAGGGTTTGAGCTTGAACACCAGCGATGCTGGATTGAAGTGGAAGCAGCGTCAACAGTGGTTGCTTACCCGCGCTGGGCAGCTGACATGGAGCACATGCACCCAGCTGCTGACGGTAGGAAATGTGGAGCCGCCCCGACACACACGTTACCCTGCCTCAACTTACGCTAGCGCTCTCCTGAAAGCACTACGCGGAGCTCATTCATTCCTTCATCCCAGCTGCCACTCATTGACCCCAGAATCTGTGTCCTGCCTTATCCACTGCTGCTGCTGCTGCCGTGCTGGTGCAGTTGCCCACAGCTGCTGCTGCTGCTGCACAGCAGCAATGGAACCTATTGTATGTAAGCATAAGCACTAGTTACTGTTTGGATCACACCTCAAAAGCAAAGCCACAACAACCACAGAGTCACTTACCAGTGTTGGGCAGCTAACATTCAACTCAGACACCCAGCTGCCGCTCAATGACCCCAGAACCTGTGTCTTGCCTTCACCCACTGCTGCTGCTGCTGCCGCGCTAGAGCTGGCAGCAGCTGCTGCCATTGTTGGAGGGGCGTCTTGCAGTTGCTCGATGGTGCCCTTAACCATGTAATCTCTGTCAAAGTTGAGGGTCAATAGCAAGTTGTTGGTGGGGCAACTGATTGCAAGCTCCCCTACAGCATCACCACCACCACCAGCAGCAGCAGCAGTAGCAAGATGAGTCTGACAAGTGCGATCACAACGCTGCAACAGAAAACAGACAGCCTTGGCTTGAAGTTGGAAGAAGCCCAACTGCTGAATCTATTCACTACAGCTGGGAAAGGAGCAGATCCTGCATAACGACAGTTGGGTGTTGTGCATTGCTTTGGTTGCCAAGGCTTTGTAACCGCTTACATAAAACCTCAACCGCTTACACACAAACCATGCATAACAAACATCACCGTGGACCCAGACGCACAGTAGCAACAACATGTGTATATATGGCCTCGTACCCAATACAATAACAGTTTTAGAATGCTACTGGGTGCTTTGGGTTGGTCGGTGCCAACAACTGCATTGCCAGCCAACTACCAGTAACATACTCTGTTCACCTGTGCACAAGTACCACAAAGGTGTGCAAAGCTTTCTAGTCACAAACACTGTCAAACAACAACTTCGAATGAATGGCCACACAGCAGCAGCATCAGCAGCAGCAGCATTAGCACCGTCTTGCCTGTGCTTGCAATCCAGCATCCTGCATTCGTTTGGCCCAGCATTTGCATCGCCTGCCACGTGCCAGTGTGACATACTCCTGGGCCTTATCTAACAGCTTCAATGCCCCTACGCCGCTCACACACAATACGGCCACAACACAATCACACCAAGAATCAAATCAGCCACACAGACCTTTGAATGCTACTGGGCATCTTGGACTGGTTGGCGCCAGCAAACGCGTCGCCGGCCAACTCCCAATGACGTTCTCCTCAGCCTTCTCCAACAGCTTCAACGCTGTCAACCTCTGCCCCTTACAAACAAGCTGTAGCTCAACACAATCACACCAGACATCATATGGTCACCATCAACAGACCTTTGAATGCAACTGGGCATCTTGAATTGGTCGGCGCCAGCAAATGCATCGCCGGCCAGCTCCCAATAACATACTCCTCAGCCTTTTCCAACAGCTTGACAGACCCTCCTCCACTGAACTCTACTTTGATTGTAAGTTCACGCCCTAGGCGCTTTGCACGGGTGATGGCAATCGGCTCGATTTGGAGGTCTAACTGAGCAAGAGGGACGCCCTGCATTACATATAGCCGTTGGAGGCAACACATGTAAAACCTGGCAACAGAAGATTTGCCCGGCAACATGCTTGCGGTGGGATATGTCCCAAGTGTAACTTGCAGAGCTGCATCAGATGCTGCAAATGCACAAATGCTACACGCTACAGACCAAGGCATTGAAAGAGAAGGTTGCACTGGCTATGATAGTAACACTAGTGTATGCATACCTCAGCTCCAACGAATGTTTTCGGGCCTTCCTGAGCGTCAAATGTGCAAAGCTCTTGGAGGTATGCAGCGTACGTTGTGCCACCAGCAGCACCAGCAGCGGCTGGAGGGGCTGTGGCTGGTGCTGTGCTGCTGCCAGCAGCAGTGGCAGCAGTGCCCTCACCTGCAACACAATCATCGGCAGCAGGTGGCAATTGAACACATATACAACAGAGCGCCTGTGGTACCGTCTACCACATGAATCCTGAGCAACACTCATAAGCACTGTAGCTGGGGCTTTGCTGCTGCCAATAGCGGCAGCTTCAGCAGTATCGTCACCTGCGTAACAACGCTGTTTGTTGGTAGCGGGCTGCATGTCGCTGCTACCTGATTGCTGTCCCCCTTGTCTTTGGCCTTCTGCTGTTGCTGGTCACTAATAACATGTTGTACTGATACTCTGTGTCTCAAGTGACAACCAACAGAACAAGCAGAACAATGCAACACTGATGAGATGTCACACAGACTTAACACAGTGTTTTAGGCAACTGCAGCCTGTAACGGTTACTGCATGTGTGGCTTGGGACCTCATAGCTGTGCCAGATTCTGGACATAAGCGGTGACCAGATGCAAACCAGTTTGAGGGCAACATACGTAGCGAGACAACAGCACCTAACCCCACCCACCTAACTTCCTGTGTGATATGTAGTGATGGCCAAGAATCATGATGGGGATGTCTTGTGTATCGTCTGAGCGCCTCACACAGTCTGACAACAGCACTAGACACAGCTTGGCCACAGCTAGCAGACGCTCCAGGGCCACAGGTGACTGAGCCACTGACAGCAGCAGCTGCCCATGGGACATGTGCTTGTCATTCTGCAGTATGTTGCACAACCCTCAGAGGAAAAGACCTTGGAAGGGTTCCAAAGGGCCGCTGTGTGTAAGCAGTTGGATGAAGGGTATGTGAGCTGCGCCGACAGGTCGTTGAACACGTTTTGCATACCGCTGAGCAGTGAAATTTGAGGTGACAGACAGGGTGTGTCGAGACAGGCAGCTGCTGCAGGCGCTGCAAGTTTACTGATGGGTCAATCGGTTGAAACAGACATGACGTTTGTGTGGGTACTTGCAGTACTGTCTGCGACCTATGAAGGAGTTTGAGGTGGTGCAGCGGTAACAGCTGACTTGTTCCAGCGATAACCAGATGCATTCTGTGTTCGTCCAGTTGGAGCAGCTGCTGATGAGATTGCGGGTTTGTGTGTTTACAGTCAACAGTATCTGTGCTGCCATAGCCAGAGAGAAAGCACAAGGAAGCATCCTCTCAAATGTCAGTCACCTACCAACTGGGACAGCTGCTGACACACGATCCAAGGAAGTGCTTTAGTGAGCTGCTGCATCTCTGCTACCTACTCTCGTGGTGTTTTTGAGGCGGGTGAAGGGCAATGTTGCGCTAACGTGCATATGTGGTGTCTACAATTGTGTATGCGTGCAGATCGGTTGCCAGTAGCATGCTGCTGCCAGACAAGCTCAGCTTTGCTGGATTGCTTGTGGGCTGCTGAGTCCGTGTCAGATTGTGTGCTTGCTTCAGCGCCATATACGTAACCTCTAAGCCCCGGGGATGCAGCCAGTTTCCAATAGAGTGCCTGAACATAAGGTTGTATATCTGACTGTTCTGCGCAGCAGTTGCCCCACCTTCAACGTTGCTGGCGTACGTTTGCTCTGCTGCGCGGCTCCAAGCACCGCCCGTAACGCTTTTGTGGTGGTAGCCATGCTAACAAAGGGTCGCGACTCGCTGACAAGCTAGCTAGTCAACTGGATCGCTGAGCAACTACTTCACGAGGGCAAAGCATCGTTGGAAACACGCAGGAGACAGAGTCTAATTACAAAGCTGCTACAAGAACAACATTCAAATGCCCCCAAGCAGCTCTTTGCTGCGCCAGTACTGCTCATCATCAGGCTGGCCTCGGCGAGAGCGAAAAATCTCATGCGGGCAGTCATCCAAGCTCACGATCAGGCTTAGCATATTTATCATTCGCCACACTCAGCCATTTCACTTCCGTCTCTGCGGACACAAGCAGACACCAACCCGTCAGCGTTCAAACCGGCTTTGAATGGGACCTAGAGTGCGTGAGACTTTGTTAGAATTCACAGCAATCAACGAATGCGTACCCTAGAGTGTGCTATAAAAGGCCCAAGCGTGACTTACCCATGCGTAGGAAGGCTGCTCACACTTGGGACGGCAGCATGGAACATGAGAGCAGTAGGGCACATATGCCAGGTTCTGCCAAGCAGCATCATTCAGGGCTTTGCGCATCTGAGCCTCCCAAGCATCATCAGGTATCTTGCCTTTGTACTCCTCCTGCAGACACCAACGAAAATGTTCGTTGGCGTCGTTGCAAGGCGGGCTGTTGCTGTCAGCTCACAACGGGGGCGATGCGTGCTTAGCTAGCACGGAGACTGCTAAGCTCCTCAGTACTATCTAGTATTATACAGGTTATGAGACTTACCGCGCTCTGCCATACGCTTGGACCTGTGGGATTGGACAGCCCGAGCTCCTGCTGCTGCTTTGGTGTCGCCATTGCGCTGAACACAATGACTTACAGATTTGGAAGGCCTCAGACGCGCAAAAAGAAATAGATCACGCCACTAATCAAGCGTTGCTTTCATAGCCAGGTATTGCTGGCATTGGATGCCTCGGACTCCGACCGCTGCAACGGTCGCCTCAGCCAGACAGCAGCCAGATTGCAACACCTTACGCGCAGGTCGGTGCCCCATCAGAACTGTCACCAGCTCTGCGTCACCGCTGGCATCGCAGCTGTCTCTCGATGCTGTTGCACGATCGCGGCTGTACAGGAACTTGATGTACTGCCGCTGACCAGCAACATCCCACACAACAAATGAAGGCCGGATGAGCGCAAGCACGCCATACATAGACTCATGAACTTACTGTTGCAGCTCTCATTGAGCTGTATGCGGAGGCGTGCGTATTTGACGTCAAGGCTGACGTTGTTGCACGACACGAGCGCGAGCGCGCCATTCAGGGCTTACGCAGGGCCGATCAGGTAGCAGAATGCCTTCCAATACTATCTTAAACGTAATTGTTTACATTCTGTAGCGGCATCTCGCATCAACGTATTACAGTTGCCCAAAAGTTCCGACACCAGCATACGATCAGTCCGTGGAGGCAGATTAGCCCAGCAAGCGCATCAGTATCCCCTGCATTGAAGCGAAGCACCATGGGCGACTTCCAGAAGCTGTCAGTGTCAGGTGCCGGCTACGATCAGACAAACGCCAGAATGGAGCCTGAGAAAGAGAGGGAGCCAATGCAGCTGTCATCGACTGCTGCTGAGATCGTAAGTCCCAGATCTTTCGTTTACAACGCACTGTCTCCGTTATCAGACGGGCAAATTGCTGCTCACGGGGCCTACCCATCCAATAACTTGTCAACATGCCACTTCCGAACTATGTAATACGTGTGCCTTGCGTGTGCCCTTGTTGCTGCTGCTGTGTTCTTCATGCAGCGGAAGATGAACGAGCAAGGAGGTTCAGATGAGCAGGTTGCTGCTCAGGGTGACTATCGCTCCACTGCTGCTGCTGGTGCCAGCAGGCCCGATGCACCACCAGCTGATCAGGGTATGCAGGGCATGTCTGAGACAGGGGCTGATGATGCAGGTAAGTGACAGTTACAAGTGTCACAGTTGACTGTTCAATTTCACAGACACAATTCCTTTACTGATGAGTGAGCAGCGTCGATCTATAGGGGAGCATATGCGTGATTCAGCTTGTGCTGATGGGTAGTTATTTTAGGCATCATTGTGTTTGGGCGTGCACATGGAGCAGTGGATGTCTTCACCATCAGATGCCATTGGTTTTGTGCTATGGTTCTGGAATGCAGTCACGATGTTGGCCCCTGATGCTGCTGTTGATCGCAATTCTGCTGCTTTTGTGTCCTGCAGTTGCTGGTTCCACGGACTTTGCCAATCAGCCTCAGGTAGAGCGCACCACTGATCAGCCAACTGAGGAAAGGAACGCTAGGAACAATGCATGAGCTGTGAGATATGAAGAACGTGTTGCTGAGTGGCAATATGGCGCTGATGCGAGTTGGCTGCAGACGGTCTAGCTGAATATAGCAGATCCTTGTATGTGATTTGACTCACTAGTCCGGCAAGGAGGTGGTAGCTGGCAGTGGTGATGAGGACTGGATGTTTGGGAGAATGATGACTAGCTAGCTGCAAAGTAGCACTGCTAGGCTGAGCCTGAATGTGGTTGTGTGCTGAACTTGGATGGATGGATTCCCTGCAAGTCACTTTGCACAAGATGTCACTGTGCTGAGGTCTACTAGCAGTTGTTGGTTCACCAGTCACTGCAGTGCAATGGCAAATCAACAAGGGTTGTAGCGACCTGGGCCCCAATCAGTATCATGTGCCTATGACACACAGGCTATCATAGCATGTAAAAGAGACTGAGCCAATGCAAACAGCCTATGATAGATGCGCTGACAAGAGCTGTGTAGAGGGGTGCTGATGCAATATCTGAAATGCTATAACATTGTGCTGGCTGTAAAGTAGTAAATACGTGTGGCTCATAGTAAGCTAGGAGCTGGCAACATTGAGTGTTAGGTCTCAGGCTGTTCTGAGTCATAGCACATGAGGGTTGAGTAAGCCCTGGCAGGAGTCTTCTGTACCTGTCAACCACCTTTGAGTGGCCCATGATTAGCTGTGTCCAGTGAACTGCAAAGAACCTCTCAGTCTAGAGAAATACCGCTTCACAGCGAATCAGTCTGCTGGTGCCAGGCTGTACTGTACTGCTGCAGCCAGCCCTACAATTCAATTTAGTGCATGCTTTGCTCATCACTTACATCCTTGGCATCCAGAGCTTCAGCTAGATCTGCTAAAGTCTGCGCCAACACCAGCATGTCGCACGCGCCCACACCCAGCACCATCTACTTCGCAACGGGCAACAAGAAGAAGCTAGAAGAGGCAGGTGCCAGCGTGGTTGTTTTGATAGCGCTAATAGTATGTGCGGTCTAGTTCTGACTGCTCTGATGCACGTCTACTACAGGTAGTTGCCATCTTAGCAGCTGGCCATGAGTTGCCATTCAAAGTTGAGCCAGCCAAACTTGACTTGCCAGAGCTGCAAGGCGAGCCTGAGGAGATCAGCATCGAGAAATGTAGAATAGCAGCAGAGCAGGTGCGCTCGTGAGACCAGCAAGGCAGCAATCAGACCAAGCAGTAGCTTGCAGGTGCCTGCTACAAGTAAGATTGCAGGGCTGCACAGCTGCTGAACCGTTGGGAGTCACGGCGATACGCAACCCTTAAACCCATGAGCAAAGCTTTCAACAGCACACAAACATCACACTCTTGGTTTCTCAGCACATTGTCAGTGGTGTTCGGAGCTCGACAGTACAAGCCTGGCACCAGCGGTGTCAGCTTCACAGGTTTAACGCCTGATCTACAGATTGTCCATTTTTGTTGCGTTCTGTTTGCAGCTAGGTGCAGCAGTGATGGTTGAGGACACCAGCTTATGCTTCAACGCACTGAAGGGACTGCCAGGTCAGTTGCAGGAACACTCTCAACCCGCATTGGACCAACACCAGAACTCAAACAGCAGCAGCACCTTCTCGTAAGATGAAGCATGCGTCAGAACACGGCTAGCAGCAGCCAGTGGCTCGTTGTTCAGCTCGAAGCAGTAGAAGCAATGGCATCAGCCAGACAGCATTGTAGCAACAGTCACATCCTGCACCTTGTTTGTAGTCGCAAACAGGCATGGGTATGTGATCTAGCTGTTTCTACCGTCAGCAGTCACACACCCAGCAGCCAGTCAATTGCAGGCACATTTCAGAGCAGCAGCAGATGACCACATAATCGCAACAGCAGCACTCAGAGTAACAAGGCTGGTTATGAACAGGCAAACAGCAGCAGCGGCTTGGGCTGTGACATGAACTGCAACCACCCCATAGAATGCATGCACCGCACCTGCTGCACTATAAATTGTGAGTCATTGTTGCAGTGTTGTGCTACTACATTGTTGTCTGCTCTGAGCCTGAAGTCACAAAGTGTGCACAGCGGCATTGTTCTGACGTTTGTTGTCACACAGGTCCTTACATCAAGTGGTTCCTGGAGAAACTTGGTCATGATGGGCTCAATAAGATGTTAGGTAAGGAGACGGGCTTACAGATAGCCCAGTAGTGAACATTTGCCCACTTGCAAAGCTGGGCATGAGTGCCACATTGAAGGATGTCGCTGCTGTTGGCACATGGTGGTTTGTTAGTGGACAGTGATATCACATACATGCATATGGCATGTTCCAGTTAGGCCTTTCAGCTACGCAAGATCCGTCGTAGACAAGTGCATGCCCTGTATGTGCCATACGATGCATAGTTTGTTATCAGCCTCATGTTGATGATTTGGCCACGCCAGGCGGAACCAATCGCTGCAGTGCTGAGCGCCTGTGCTGCTTGTTGCATACTGTTGATGTTTTGCAGTGGGATTCGATGACAAGTCAGCATATGCTCAGTGCATCTTCGCCTACAGCCCAGGTGAGAGAGTGACTTACTTCCTTGAACGAAACTGCAGCACCAGAACAGGCCGTGCAGAATACCCACTAGCCATAGCTCTATGGCCATCGGCCCCGCACCCCATTTCAGAAGTGGTGCAGAATGAAATGTCAAGATGTGGATTTAGTCAGTTGACACTGTTCCTGCACGGGGGCAGCAGGCGCTACAGCTGCAGCAACAGAGCTCCCGGATGCATGCTGCACATCCAGCAGTAACATGACTTGTTAGCAGCATATATGTAGAGCAAAGCCAGCTGCTATAGTGACCGAAGCCGAGCACAACTGATGAGATGCAGTCAGGATGCAGCATGCAGAAGCAAGCAGTAATGGACCAGTAGTGAGATTTCCTGAACAACTTGTGTGGCACTGAGTTTGACAAAGGCAAGTTGTTTTGGATGTCGCTGCCCTGACATTAACTCAAAATATTGAAATGGTTAACTGGCAGAATGCATCCCGTGCCGAGGCGCCAATCAATAAGAATTTGGTTTGCTGTGTTTCCGCAGGTCCTGATGCTGAGCCAATCACATTTGTTGGCCGCACTGAGGGCTCCATAGTGGCAGCACGAGGTCCAGCTGACTTTGGCTGGGACCCAGTGTTTCAGCCTGACGGGTTCGACACAACTTATGCGGAGATGGATAAGGACCTGAAGAACACAATCAGTCACAGGTAAGGCGACAACACCATTACAAGCGCTGCTTGCTGGTTACTGAGCTCGAGCAGCATGGCGCTATGCTTTATACATATTGCATGCGTCTGTTAGAGTCTGCTGAGAATTACACCTGGCTTGTCGTATGCCGATGAGTGTTGAAAGCGGTACAGCCACATACTATTATGATATCATATCGACAGACTCAGATAGACTGTACCATGATCAGCTCAGCTGCGTACTGCTGCTGCCCTGCGGGTCCAGTGTAGGTACAGAGCCCTGGACAAACTACGGCAGTATCTAGTAGGCAACGACAACAAGCAGTAGCGACTCAGATTGGCGTCAGCTAGCCCAGTGCCGGGTATGTTGGTAGCTGCATTGAGGGAAGGGCTCAATGCAGGCAGCGGTGTTTACAAGTTGTATGTCAAAATTGTAACACGATGGTTTGTTGCATCTCCCCAGACGGACAGCTGCTGTACGCTGTGGTAAAAAGCAGCCCAGGTTGTTCACGACTTGTTATAATATGGCCCTGTGACAGTAGTGCCTGCGTGTTTTGATGTCATATAGCGTGACACAGCTCATTGGTGCCAGATATGTGATGAGCGTGACACAAACTCTCCATACAGCTCGTGTCGCTGCTGCTGGTGCTGCTGCTGTGCAGGCCTCTAGGCTTTGCCAGCGGCAGCAGCAGCAGCGGCAGCATAAGATCCAACAAATCCAGCAGCCACTTCCACCGCCCGATGGGGTTCAGAAAGAGTTTCCAAATGATTGCCTGGCAGGCCAGGTAAGCGTGAACTGCGCGCGATAGCGTTAGCACTTTCACGCAGTACGTGCGCATGCGGTGTAGGGCGACCAAGCAGCGGCGCTTTTGACGAAAGGCATCTGCATGACGTAGACGTCTACATACAACACCGTTGTCCGCACAATAAATGACAATCTGTACTAAGCAGCATCCTGGTTGATCGTTCCAAGAACCGTCCGCTGGTCCTTGTGCCACCGGCAAGGTCCCCTCCTAGACATCATTGGGCGCGGCCATCAGTACGACGTTTGACATCCCAGACAAGCTCGGAACCTTGCAAGCAACCAATCAGACTATGTCGCGTGACGAATACAGCGGTTGCTAGTCTGCCGGCAGCGTCGGGACAGAGCATCGTGCAATATCGCCGCGCGCAAGCCCTCAACATCCCCCTGTCATTAGCCAGAGACCTAACAATTAACAATATAAACTCTGCAACCTGCGAATCCTCTGTCATCGGTCTATTCGCGCTAGTCACGGCGCCGAACGTATTGTGCAAGATGGTGCGGGGAGGGCATCCCGACAGTACTAGGCAGCCAACCATGAGCCTATCGTTGGTGCTGCTATTGGCATTTGGCAGTCTTTCAGGTCAGCCAGAAAGCGAAACTGAGTCTGCAGCAAATGACAGCGGACAATGCTGCTTCAGGCTTGTGTAATCAGCAGCTGGCATACTGAGATTTGGGGCTAGCACATATAAGTCTGGCTGGGGCACATGACCGCAGAGTTAAATCAGCCGTATCGCCATAGTGCGCTGCTACGTAGTGGCAGGCCTTGAGTGTTCTACAGGGAGCTCTTATCAATAATGTTCAATCAGAAGCATAACCACTTGAACCCTGATAGCAGCCTGGTGCAACAGACCATGCTTGTGCATATGTCCATCTGAGCACACAATCAGCGGCAACCAACCCATCATGCACAACTTGTCGACTGTCTGTTGGTCTGCTGTTTACCACTTTTTTGCAGCTCATGCAGCAGCAGCAGCCCAGCAACTAGCAGCTGGGCGCAAGTTGAAGCAAGTCACTCTGTTCTATGAGACACCAGCAGCAGCAGGAAGCACATCCCTTGGCCTGAATGGAAATGCAGCGGTAGGTGCAGCGGTGCCGACTCTGTCATCAGACTGCCCGGGGTTGTGGTGTGAGCTACCCCACGCTCATCAGGACTTTGGGCATGTCGTATGGTCACACAGCTCTTCACTCAGCAATGTGTGTGTTTGTACCTTGCAGCATGTAACTTCTTTTCTGCAACAGCAGGGATCTCAGTTCAGCTGACTAGACTCTGACCAGCAGTTCCAGTTGCCTTCTCTGTTAATCCTGAACAGTACATGTATGTGGTGCTGCCACACGGCAAGGCTAAGAGACTAGGATTTAACACTGGCGCAACCTCTGATAAGGGGACCTGCCAAAGTAGCATGCTGCGCAGCGCAGTGTGCTAATAATGCTGCCTTTCACTGCTGCATTTGGATGTGTATGTTTTTAGGTTCGCCCTGATGGCACTTTCCATGCAGCCCTGGGCACATCCTACGCCTCGACAGATGCCATCAGCAACCCATTCCTGTACTGGTTGACAGATGGTGCATATAACAACAGACCAGAGGCAGCGTCTACAACATACAACCAGATCCCTCTGGCCTTGCGTAAGTATACACCAGCCGACCTACACAAAGACTGCCCCCCATGAAGGGGCCGGTCTTGTGTACAATTTGGCATATATGGCCGCTGTACCACGGGACACTTTAGGCAGCGGTATTTTGATAGTTGTCCGACTTTGATGTATGTGTGCCCCCTGGTTGTGCATCAGTGCTGCAGTCTGCTTTGGTGCCATCGTATCAACCTGCAATAAGGTCATGCTGCTGCTGCTAGCCGTTGACTTCCATCACAAGCATTCCCATTTGGGAACCCCAGACTTAACCATCCTGCTATCCTCTGGCTTTTCATTGTTATCTGCAGAGTCCACCCAATTCCCAACTTTATCTTATGGTCTAGCAGAAGGCCGTGGTGATGCCCTGTCGACATCAGATGGCGCTTGGGGCACTTTGGAGTTTGGTTATAACCCGCTCAGTAACAACCTGGGTACCAGTATCAGTACAGGAGCAACAAATGCCATTAATGTTGGAGCTAATGAGAGGATCGGGTCAGCTGATCCTGCAAGTAAGTGCATTGGTGGCAGCTGCTTCAGTGGAATAGGGGAGTGAATCCCCTGGGAATGCTGACAGGTGCAGTGCATTATGAGCCAGCCATGCCACAAGCCAGCTGCTGCTGCATAATGTGGGTAGTACTATTGCTGGAGCTCCTGGGGAGGATGATGTTGCAGGGTTTGTCAAATTCCGCGTTGCATTGTTCTGCATATATAACTGCCTAAGATTGCAGTGCACATGATACCGTAACAGCAGTGCACATGAGTGATATGCACATCATTTCGGTCAAGTATAGCGCACTAATGCATGTGAGCTATGCCTGCTGCTGCCACCCTGCACTCGGGCCTGCAGCTGATGGTGCTTCTGGCATCGAGTTTGCTGGATTCAGTAACGACCTCACAAACCTGGCTGATGCACGCACTGATCAGTCAGGCCAGGCTATTGCATTCCCAAACAACCTGATCAGCCCTCTCAACCCAATCACATGCACACAGGTGAACCCTTTGAGACTATTTGTATTGGCCCTATACAAACTGTTTTGATTGGCCCTGTACCACATAGACCAATGTCGCTGCTAGCAGTGCGGGCGGTTGGGTAGACACCTTGCTCCGCCTTCTGTTGAACTTCTGTTGCTAGTATTATTGACTTTGGGGTTGGGTCTGTGTTGCATCCATGCTGTTGCTATCAAGCATGGCAGAACGGTTTTTGCATGGGTGTGAATAATACGTTGCAGAGTTGGACAGCAGCTCTTGGTGCAGCAACTTGCTCATCAATGGAGTGTAGTGAACTTCCTTGTTTTGTTGTCACTGATGATGTAGCACTACATTATCTGCTCTCTAGTGGCCCTGACCCAAATGCTTGTGTTGCTTATCATCTGTGCTGCAGTCTCTGTTGTATGGTCTGACTCTGAGCAACTACGACCTCGGAGCACCAGCTACCCCTGTGCCTCGTGAAGACCCCGGGTCGACCTTGATCCCCTACTGCCTACAGTTCTTCAACTTTGGTACTCTGGACGATTTTGCAGCGTTTGTCAATGAGGATACAGACTATGAGTTGAACTTTGACAACAATGGGTAAGTGGTATGCTCGCAGCAGCGGCACAGACAAACTGCATGCTTTGCCTTAAATGTATCCCAGTCCTACGCCACTTAGGAGACCCCGCAGACCCCGCAGGCATTCTCTGGCTGTGGAGTTTAGAGCCTCACTAGAGGCGTGTATTAGCCAGGTCCCTGTCGTAATACAGATATGTCTTGGTTTTTTTACTTGGGCTGCAGTGATGGCAGAGTTGACGGGCTGCGTGGGCGCAACTCAGTGCCCGGCGTACCCGGCGGTCGTCTGTTCAACCGTCCGGGCGCACCTCCGGCATCTCTCCTCAACACAACCACCACAACTACAACCCTCACCGCACCACCAGTCGTCGGCGTGGCCACCAACAGAGAGCAACAGCAGGGCGGCGCCAAGCGTTCACAGCCCCTGGGCAAGTCCGCCCAGGCCGCTCTCGCAGACCGTGTCCCATCCAACGACGGAGGTGGTTCCCGCGCAGCAAACCGTCCGGTACCACGTGATGCGCGCGCAAAGGCGATCTTGCCGCAGCAAGGCAACCCTAAGCCTGCCAAAACCTTTGGCGATGTTGTTGATAGGGCTGTGCAGAATGGTTCACCGGAGCTCCAGGCTTTCGCTCAGACCCGCATGGGCTCCCAGCTGATTGACAGGTGGGCTCAAGAACGGTGAATGCTGCCGATTGTGTTCTCTTTTGGCCAACAGGGCTTGATGAAAACAGTCCAGCAGTGCAACTATTAGTTGTATCCTGAGTTGGCCAACCTGCTCAACCACCTTGGTCTGAGAGCAGTTGATAAGGCCTGCACTTGGCATCCGCAATGTTGTCACCAGATGTCAGTGCAGGCCATACATGACGTGCACAATCGTGCGGCCAGTATTCTGCTGCATACACCTGTGGAAGCTTTAGTGTGATTTGCCAGCACTCCATGACTTGATACTCAAACCTGTTGCTGCTGCTGCTGTTGATGCTGCTTGTAGGTTTAAGAACAGCGCAGCAGCTGACGTCAGCGATAAGACTGTCAACTTCCTAGCCGACGTCACAGCACGCAGCATGGTTGATATCGCCCCGTCAGTGCAGAACCTCACACGGGCTGCCAACAACTTCACAAGCGGCCTGGTGCTCAATACTACAAACCTTGGACTGAAGTCTGCTGTAGCAGCGCTTGAGACAGCTGAACCGCTGTTCAGGGTTGGGAAGGCGGTGAATGATCAGCTGTCCAAGGTTGCGCAGGCCAGCAGCAAGGTTGCTGCTGATCTGGCGCAGAGGAGCAGTAAGATCGTGCAAGACAGGATAGCAGCAATGCCTGCAGGAAAGGCGAAGGATGATGCTAAGGCTGCTGCTGCTGAGATCCGGAAGAATGCGGGCAGCAGTGGCAGCAGCACTGGTCAGCAGGCAGCGCAGATGGGTCGGCGTAGAATGCTGCATTAGAACCCATGATTGGGATGTTTGCGATGTGGAATAACTATATAGTCATATATGAAGTGACCCTTATTACTCATTAGGTGAATTCTGCAACCTGCCGTGATCTTCATTGTAAAAGAGATTGAGCCAATGCAAACAAAATAGATGCGCTGGCAAGAGCTGTCGTGCCATGCATGGGGGACGCCACCCGAAAGAGTCTTGTGAAGGGTAGGGGCTTCAAAAGCAGCGCTGGCACTGCCAGGTCGAAGCTCAGTGATGCTGTGCTTTGGGCTGTGGTTCTTGTTAGTGGAATGATTGCTCGTGATCTCAAAGGACTACATGGTTCCGCTACATGTCTGATTCATGGACAATCAGCTGCCAGCGGCCATATAGGGTGCATGTCATGGCCATGTAAGCTCGGCATCATGCGCAAATGCCGCTGCCGGCCTTTATACGATTGCTTGTAAGGGACTAAGCAGCAAGAAGGTGCCCTCTAGCCTATTGGTGCAACATTATTGATGAAGATCATCTGGGGTTTACAGACTGACTGCAGGAGTCAGCACTTGTAATCAAACTCTGCTTTCACACCTGAGTATGGTGCGTGCACACGTGGCTTCAGTCACAGACTTTGGGCCTGCTGTAAACACAGGCAGGATTGCTGCCAGGGTATCCGCTGTGCATGCTGCCACACCAATTGCATCCAGCCGTCAAGGCGTATATATCTTATTATATATTGCTATCACACTGTATAGTAGCTGCAGCTGCAGAGCCAAGCCATTGCACAAACAGAGCGGCCTTGTTACAGTCAGGCTGTCCTACAAGCCGTTTGATAGAAGAACTAATCAGCCAAGATACTGATGTAGGCATGGCGATGATGTACATACTCATTGAACAGGCCGAGCAGCTCAACACGTCTGCAACGCACTGCTGTGTGAAGACACACATACCCTAACAGATGTTCACAACAGGTTGATGTGCATGTGGTGCAAACTGCTACTGAGTTGGACTAGCCGGTGCAGGGCAGGAGATGGAGCCCACACTGCACAGCACGCTGTGATCCTGATTCTATACATAAGCTACCCACCAACCATAGCTCACACTGTGATCCTGAGATAATGTTGCATGAGCTCAATCTCAAAACCTCACATTGTCACAGAACAGTCCATCATCACTGACCTTCAATAGAGACTGTGATAAGAGGGCTACCAACTGCAGAACACTCTTTCAGCAACACAATGGTTCTTTCACAATTCCATGCTTGTTGTACCCTGAAGCTGCTGCTAACACTGCTACTGTACAACAAACACATGTGACCTTGCTGCTTGCTGGAAGCATGTGCCCACCCTTGAAACCCGAGCACCGTGTATATCTAGGTAAGCAATTACTTCGTCCCACTGCTGCTGTCATCCCCTTTACTCCCGTCATCTACGTAACTAACCACCTGTAGGATGAGCACTGCAACAATCTGATAGCTCTTTGTACAGCAAATGACTCCTCATCCAGCCTAAAACATACCCTACCCTGCCGCCGCCGCTGCTGCTGGCGCTGCTGCTTTGGCGTCTGTAATCCTCAACCGTTCCTGTCCATCCTCAACTTGAGTACCAACATGTAATCCGCTGATACCTTCAACAATACCAGACACATGCGCTGCTAAAGTGTGCTCCATCTTCATTGCCTGCATGGATAACACACGCCCCAAGGCATAACACTTCGTCAGCCAACAGATACTGGCGTGTTGATTGGTGATTGATGGTGGATTGATGACGCCCCTAGTATGACAGGTAATCCTGCCACCATGGTAGTATTAATCACACAATCTCGGTCCCCCAGGGACCAGCCCTCTTGCCCCTTCAGGGACGAGAGCGGACGGTAGGGAATGTGAAGTCGACCCGACACACACATTACCCTCCCTCAACTTACGCTAGCGCTCTCTTGAAAGCGCTATGCGGAGCTCATTCATTCATTCATCCATGGTAGTATTTGTGAGCAATGTGCCAAGCAAGGAAGCACCACGCTGGGCCCACGACCCCCCTCCACTCTTTTTATACTATGATTGTCTCGGTTCACGCCTCTACTGCTGCTTCGCAACAGAAACATACAAGAGGTACCAATCATGGCCTTCCTCCACAACTGGCAGGGACCAGACAAGGTCCTTGGTCCTCTGACACCAACACCCTGATGAGCAATCAAGCACTATGATACTGCACAGTTACTATTAGGGCTTTTCTTTGGTGTAGCCATACTCACCTCAATGACCACCAGGCCTTGTCCCTTCTCTACTGCTTGCCCCTCCTTCACCAACACCTTGATGACTTTACCAGGCATGGGGCTGGTCAGCTGGCCGTGTGCAGCAGTAGCGTGAGCGTCCTTGCTCCACACGGGTATCTGCTTCCTGAACTCATAACTCCTCCCTTCTAGCCAAATGGTTAGGATCTGTTCGCCAGCATGTGTGTGCATTAGGACGTTGCCACGTAGTTGTTGGCCGTCTACTTCTGCTGACCATGTGTCTGGGCTTTGAAGGGTGAGGTGTTGCACGGAGACTGTTGACTGCTCGGGGTTGACTTGTACCTGCCAATTATACCCCGCAAACGCATGGAGGTAAGTGTTGAATTGCATGATCTCACGGCAGGTATGTGTGTCACTGTTGCCTCATGTACACCCATGCATTTGCCGGAGGTCTGCTTCTGCAATCAACTGTTTCAGACTTGGTGAGGCATTCTGCTGTTGAAGAACCGTGTGTTGCTCTGAGGACAAAAAAACATTGTTCCTGCCAGCATTGCAAACAGAACCACCAACTGTAGACATGTGTGTATGCATGCACAAGGTGTACTCTGAGAACTCAGTGGGGCCTTGCACAAGCGCGGTAGACACTGTACCAAATAAGTGTGTACATCTGACCAGCAAAACCAGCCGCGTATCTGGGATGCTGCACAGAAAGCCTGGATCGGGGAATACTCTTTGTACTTGGGTTATGCAGGGACCTAGAATAATACCCTTCGACCAGTTTTAAAGTGGCCGTATCCCATATACCACAGTCACAGTCCCAGAATGTCCTGCAGCCCCGTACGCTCACCTGGTAGTCAGTGTCACTAACATATGTTACTTGTAGGTCCAGAGGTTGCTCAGCATCTGCAAACTTCACTTTCAGGGGCTTAGTCAACTTGTACCATAATCTCTTGCTGTCACCCAACTGCCAGGCTGCGAATGCACCTCCACGTTTACTGCTGTTGCTGTTTTGCTGGGCGGCTGTTGCCTGCAGGGCAATACACAGATTGATGGACTTTGAGTGCCAGAATAACTTGTTTGCAGAACATGATGTTGGGCAGTTGGGAGGGTTCTTTCAGACAGATGGCCAAGGGCGTGATTGTGTCCGTCACACAAGAAGTCATTGTGTCATGTTCAATTGCCAAACGAGCTTAGGTTGGTGTCCAATGCGCAGAGTTGCACTGCGCAGATGTAATCTTGCAGCAGTAGTGCAACACCCAGTACTGCAGTCACAGATACTGCAGATTGTGCTAGCTGCACTAGAGTATCACAACAGCAGCAATGCAGGAGATCATGCAGCAAGTTTGGTTTTGGTCTGGTTTGCTACATGAGAGAGCTACTTCGCTCATGAAGCCACGCTACAGGCCCACCCCCGCCGATGTACGCACCTACAAGCAGCAAGCTGTGTGAAACAGACAATTCAGCAATAGAGAGCAATACAGGATAAGTGCACATCAGATCCTCACTGGGCCCCCTACTGTCTAATAGCAGCAGTAGAGCAGGAAGCAAAGGCTCGAGGCTGGTGACGCACTTCAGAGGGGCTTCACGTTCTGCACTGCTGGTGTTCCAACAGCAGCTCAGTGCATGCCCGAGGTGCCAAATCTGCAGAAAGTTCATCAAGTTCGAGCTGTGTCGCCAACTTGGCGGTGGTTCAGGCCAGGCAGCTGCTTGCTGCGCGGTCTGCCGTTTCACTTCACGCTATTGGTAACCGCAGGCATCACAACGGCAATGTTCGCAATATACAGTCTTTACCCGCACGTTCAGGACGTAATGGCGTGGTCGCAACCCGGCGACGCCAGACTGTCAGACGTGCTGCTGTGTCGCTGATGGCCCACTCAACAGCTGCAAAACAATGCGTAGACGTCCGCTTTTCAGCTGAGAAAAGCGAACCACGCGTTCCCCTCGACCGGGATCGAACCAGTGACCTAGAGATGACAGTTCAAACCGACTACAGTCTCCCGCTCTACCACTGAGCTACAAGGGGCTTTCAGCTGTTGATGTCACACAGCAGACTCCCCTGTTTGTTGACCGGTTTCAAGGTCGAAAAGCGACTTTCTCGGGGCGGCATTTTTGCAAACAGCAAACAGTGCCAAATAGCTGCTGAACAGCACACCAAAACACACCAAGCAAGCCTGAGGCCAGCTGGAAACCAGGCAGACAAGGATGGACACAAAAACGCCCCCAGCAAGGTTGCATGTTGTGCGCGGCAGCTCGAAACATCCCAACATTACTGCTACATGTTGCAAACGATATGAAGCTCGGGACACAAACAAAAGTAAAGGACACAGGCTCCCAGGCATTAGATGCAGTCCTTACCGTAAGCTTTGACCACAGTGCTGCTGCCACTGCTGCCACAGCCGGTTGCGCAGTCTCAGCTGCCAGCAGTGTCTTCCTGTGCCTCTCGATGAAACCGGTATCCAAGTCAAGTTCATCAAATGCTGGGTGGGCTGAGAGATCTTGCAGGAAAGCCAAGTTGGTGGGGAAACCAGCGACCTAAAGACAAGCATGGCAGCAGCAGCAGCACAGATGGTTGTTCAAAAGCACTGCTAATGCCCATCACCATGGTTTTCATGTCATATAGGCTGAAGCTTTCTGTGGCCATGGCACAGCTGATGTCAATTCTGCAGCATGTGTTGCAATGCTGGCAACCTCGTGGGGTGATTCCTGCGCCACTGCATGTACAGCTGATCCAGGTAGCATCGGACTTCAATGGCTGATTGTGACCACCTCCTGAGTAACACCTCCCAAACACCTGCCCTGTAATAACAAACAAGCGAGCCTCCGTCCTAGGGAGCTACACCTCAACTACCATTATATAAGACTGCAGTAACACATGTATCAGCAAAGAGCCTGCCAACACTACTTCTTGCCTTACGCAGACTGCTGCAAGGACAAGAGCAAGGCCCTCGTAACAAACTACAGCATAAGCAATGAGCCAAACAGCATCACCTTTGTTGTTGCAATACCTTTCGGTAGCAGATGCCTGCATGTGTCCTAGATCTACAAACTTTCGCATTATCTTGGCAGTCATCATAGAAATGGCCGCCCAGCATGACCATACATTGGGTCGCCACAGCTCTGTAGTCATCACCTTGCCACTATGAGACAACGGAATCTGCTCAGGGCCCTTTGAAGGCAAGCAGAACAGAACACACAAACCACACAGAAGACGAACAACCCAAACCGATCACCTGTGTCTCAGCGAGGGCTTTTTGTAGCAGCTGCAAAGCAGATGTCCTATCTGCAGCGTGTGTGACAATCTTGGCAATCATCGGGTCATAGTTAACACCAACTGTATCGCCCTCTGACACTCCGCTGTCAACACGGATTGCCGCCAGGTGGTCGAAGGTCTCAGCTGTTTCAGGCACACGCCACCGCAGCACTTTGCCAGCACCTGTACGGCATGCAGCAGCAGCAACAGCAGCAGCAGCAATTGTGTCTCATATGTGCTGTATATAGACATAGCACTTTGTGCTGTATATAGAGATGGCGGCTGCGAGTGTGTGAGTGTTGTGAGTGTACCAGACATGCCGATGCCGCAACTTAGCGACACCTCAACCATCATAGGCTAAATCCCAGTGCAGGATTCACCAAGAAACAGTCAAACACAAATTGTCAACGCATTGCTTGCAGCCGGCACTTGTGTTTACAGGAGCCTGCTGTGCAGCTGCGGACGCATGCATGGTGTATGATGGCTGTAAACCCAATTCACATGCACTGAACCTGGGCGGCCCTTGGAGGCATGTCAGCAAAATAAGCGCAATCTGCCATCTTCAACAGAGCATCTTCAAAACACTCTCGGAAAAACTCTAATAAAGTTTGCATCGCCATCTAAAATGCAACACACTGCATTTGCAGAGCAGCTCAACTTCAAAAACACTGAAGTGACATGCAGGCAGTCCCCGTCCCACCCCACCTGGTAGGAAATTTCTTCGAACATTTTCTGCATACAAACGTGCTTCAAATGAATGTCCCTGGGGCCCTCTGGCTAGCAGTGTCTGCTGGTCTATTGGCAGATGTTCTCCTGCTGCCACACGCAGCTGAAGCTCTACTAGATCAACTCCAGTTATGGCCTCTGTCACGGGGTGCTCCACCTGCGGCCACAGAGAGGCAATTCATACAAGTTAAGCTTGGAGAATTGAGACCGCTGGCATGCTGCAAATCTGGGTGGTTTTGTGGCCTTCTGGTTGCACTAGGTTGCCTGGTCTATTGGCAGATGTCCTCTTGCTGCTGCACGCAGCTGAAGCTTCACTTTATCAACTCCGGTCATAGCCTCTGTCGCAGGGTGCTCTACCTGCAAGGACAGAGAGGCAAATGAGACAATTCTCAAGAATTCAGACCGCTAGCACTCTTGCGATTGGGTGGTCTTGCGGCCCTCTGGCTAGCAGTGTCTGCTGGTCTATCGGCAGATGTTCTTTTGGTGCTACTCGCAGCTGAAGCTCTACTAAATCAACTCCGGTTATAGTCTCTGTCACGGGGTGCTCTACCTGCAAACACACAGAGGCAAATGCGACATACGGCCCCTCTGGCTAGTAATGTTGGTTGATTGCTCGGTGGATGCTTTGCTCTCGCAACATGCAACTGCAGCTGGACTAGGTCAACACCACACAGGGTGCTTCACCTGCACAGCACTTGAAAATCACAGCAGTAAAATGCAGGTCCTGCAGCATGAACCAGGGTGGTGCAGATGGTTAAATGAGTTTTCAAGATGCCCACTGGCTAAACTAGGTCTGTTGGTCCATTGGCAAATGACCTTCTGCTGCTACATGCAACCGAAGCTCTACAAAATCACCATCAGTGTTAGCTTCTGTCACAGGGTGCTCTACCGAGAAAGACAGTGTTGCATACAATAACATGTCCTGGGCTTGGGATCAGGTTTGCACTGCTGATGTTGAAGTGAGCTTACAATATCACACAAGGTCAAGATTGAGGTTTGCAAGGACGCAACCTTCGTTGGCTCATACAACAGTGTGCTGCATGAGCAGATTTGTTTTCTATGATGCATTCACTGCTCACCTGCAATCTGGTGTTCATCTCCATAAAGAAGAACTCCTGTGTGTCGACGTCCACAATGAACTCCACAGTACCAGCTGACACATACCCCACAGCACGCGCAGCACGCACAGCAGCTTCACCAATCTCAGTATGGAACTCCTGCGGCAGACCTGCAACCAGGCACAACAACAGATACATCCACTTTTTTTTTGAGAGAGGGTTGTTACACGTGGATACCTCACCGCCTCAGGCAGTACTCTCCACTAACCGGATAAAACTGAAGTGACACAGCCAACTGGCGTAAATCTGATGTTTGCTGACAGCAAACAGTGAACAGGAAAATAGAACCTCTCGGTAAACTTTTGACTATTACCATTACATCACATACACAGAGCATAACCCATCTGATAAACTTCATTACAAGCTGCAAATGCACCAGTTGCACGGCTTATGATTAGCGACTCATAATCAAACATGACACGTGGCTGATAAGACACACCCAGACTCTTACTCTGCGGCAGCTAATGCCATTAAGCCAGGAGCTGGATGACTGAAGACCAAACATGATAAGGTTTGCATCTTATGAGATAATCACACAACCCACGCAGCAGCTTTCGAGTTGGCCAATTGTTGCGAATTGTACTATTAGCATGCAATTTAGGGGCTGCCATACATCTCAATGCACTGACATTGCCATAAGCTGTGTATTTCACTTGTTAAATTGCTCAGCTCAAAGAGCCCTGTGCTCTGTATATGCATGTACTGCACTCCCACACAACAGCACACCTGGCGCTGGTGCCTCCTCGATGATCTTTTGGTGCCGGCGCTGTACGCTGCAATCCCTGTCGAACAGGTATACTGCTGAACCATGAGTATCAGCCATCACCTGCAGGGTAGCACAGCAAAGCATTTCAGCAGAAGGCAACACAGCAGCACACACCGCACAACAACGAGCAGCAGAAAGCACAAGATTTGAACACTGGCACAAGCAAAGCAATGCAGCTCATTGGCTGTTGTTGCCTGACGCCAACCGCATCGCTTGGTGATGCATACCAGCGTGTTGGACTAGAGCATGTAGCTCAATGCGCATGACACTCCTTCTAGCATGCTGTTTGGTTGTGGCATCAACACTTCATGTGGCAGTAGCTTGTGAAGCGTGCTGCGCAGCACTTGACACTAGGCCGGGTGTGCAAGCATACCATCCTAGAATCAGCACCTATCTGTCACCTCAGTAAGACTCAACTGCAGCACACAGGAGTTGGTTGAACCTATATACATTGGAAAGCTGATTTACAACAGGTTACATGTGCCAGCCGCTGGGATTTAGTCAGTGAACTCCGGCCTATAAGGTTGCTAGGAACTGTGTGCAGCCAAGCCCGTCACCATCACCTGTACTTCAATATGTCGTGGCCTGGTAATGAAGCGTTCCAGCAGTAGTCTATCATCACCAAATGATGCTGCGGCTTCACGACGGGCAGAAGCAATTGCGTGTGCTAACTCCTCCTGTGGTATAGCAGTACGCAGCAGCAGCAGCAGCTGCAGCAGTTGGCCAAAGATTGCAAGAGCAATATATGATTGTTAACAGTCAGCCACAGCCATACGGCCATCGGCCCCGCACCCAATGTTTTACAGGCGGACTCTGAATAACTAATGCTTGAATCCTGATTAACAACAAGGGTAGACCACCGGAGACCCCTTGAAGCGTGTTGGCTGCCAAACATCAGTGGTGACTCATGCATGAGTGTGTAGCCCTGCTGCTGATCCAGTGTTTGTGCAGGGGCAGCTGCCGCCCTCTCAGCAGAAGCAATCACATGTGCCAGCACCTTCTATGGTGAACACACACAACAGCAGACCAGCGCCAAGGCACTCAGTGCCACCCTTTAGGCAAAGCAGCAACACTGACAGCCGCTCATGAGCACGTCGACAGGTCACATGAAGTTGGCTGGCCTGGCCTAAACGCAAGACATGGAGCTGAGTTCCATCTGGCCCACGATCATCTGCTGTTGCTGCAGAGGCTGACTGGGACGGCGTCCCATATCAAGTGTACTCATGTCTGCTATGTGAACGGCGACTGAAAGTTTTGCTTGACACCGTGACTTGAAACCTAAAAGCCTGAAACCCTGAAACCATGCCCCACCTTGCTTGCTGCCAGCTTCATGCCCTTGCCTCCGCCCCCAGACACAGCTTTCACCAGTAGTGGAAAGCCCACACTGCCTGCTTGTGCTGTAAGGGTGTCATCATCTTGCTGCTCCCCATGGTAACCAGGTACTACTGGTACGCCTGCTGATGACATTATGTGCTTGGAGGCAGCCTTGTCACCCATAGATCTGTGATGGCAGCAGCAGCAGCAGTGGCGCTGGCAAGGTTACAGAACCTGGAGTGGACTGTGATGACAGCTGTCGAGAACTAGACACTGCTGGTACGCCTGCTGATGACATGATGTGCATCAAAGCAACCTGTCACCCATTGACCTGTAGCAATAGTAGCAGCAGCAGCAGCAGCAGTGACAGTGACACAATCTCAGCACAGCCCTGGAATGTTCCAACATAAGCTGGTTCGGACTCCAGGGACCTAGGCACACTTGTTGCTGACATCATGTGTTTGGAGGCAGCTTTGTCGGCGATGGATCCATGATGGCAGCAGCAACAGTTCCAGCAGCAGCAGCAGCAGCAGCAACTGACACAATGTAAAAGTACTGAGCCATACTGTGTTTGGAGGCTGCTTTGTCACCCTTCGGTCTGCAGCAGCACAGGCAGGTCCCGGAAACGCTGGGACCAATTGGGCACTTTGACATTGCTGACCCTGCCCCATAGACGAATGCTCTTATATACACTAGCCTGAACAACATGGTGGCTACATACCATTGCTCCATGCAGGAACTGCCAGAGATATCCCCGTTGGAAACTTCCTTAGTATTGTTCAAACCAGGTTTGAACTACACCCTTCTGCCGCCGTTCTTGTAAACGGTGTAAATGCAAGCATCAACTCGGTTGCCCCGTTGATCAACGCGAGTTGTTGGCTTCTGTACTATTGTTCTGAACAAGCTACCTATTGACGTTTTCACCTTATTGCATCCGCAGGTGGTCCAACAAACTTGACACCAGCAGCAGCACAAGCTTCAGAGAAGGCAGCATTCTCAGACAGGAAACCATAACCTGCATGAGCAGAGACCAGACAGAGAACCATCAGCAGCAAAGCCATTTCAGGACTGACCATGTGCTGCCGACCAATGTTTCATTGCAGCAGTACCCATCAGCAACAGCTGTACTGCTCTCAAAACACACAGCACACAGCACATGGGTAGGCATATATTGTCTGCTGCTGCTTCATTCATCTCTTTTGCTGCTGCTGCTGCTGCACACTTGGTAGGCAACCATCAAGACATGTAGTCCCAGGATCTGCAGCTAGTTGCTCGCTGCCAAGCAATCGAGGTGCCTGCTGCAGCAGCTCTTAGTAGCATACTGTACACACGCTGATGGTTTGCGCATATCATAATCATGCTCAGCTGCCCACCAATGTTTGAAGTGGACCATAAATAGCACGTTCAAGGTAATCAAGCACCTGCAACCTCTAAGCGACCAGCAGTAGGAGCCCCTTGGCTCCAGCACACACCTGGATGTATGGCATCTGCTCCTGTACGCTTTGCTACATCCAAGATAACGTCACCTCGCAGGTAGCTCTCTCGAGCTGGAGGGGGCCCGATGCAGTAAGCCTCATCTGCCAGACCAACAAACTTTGC
>NSMO01000121.1:0-15750 GCA_002588565.1 Coelastrella sp. UTEX B 3026
CTGCCCAATCTCACCTGCATGACATTCACTGCATCATCTACTGTCAACCCCTCAATTGTCTTGAGCAAAATCTTCACAACATACTCCCGCCTATTGTAGTTGTCATTGTGAAGCATTACCTTGTAAATCGGTGGCTTCTTCTTGCTGCTTTCAGTGCTGCAGTTGCAAAAAAAGATACAAATCAACATTTACGTCTGGCATTGTACAGCATATCAGCCCCACACAACAGGCTGGACTGCAGGCACAGCACAGTATCGAACAGCATAGGGGGGAACTTTGACCAGGGCCAGCCGACACAGCTGCCGCTTGCGTTCGCCGCCTAGAACAATGGTTTCCCCTCAGTTGCCCCCTTTAGCGTACGGCGGCATTCCAGAGAACAGCTGGAAGTCGTCTGCACGCGAGGAATCGGTTGCAGCAAGGCCCACCTACCCTTTCTCATAGGTTGGAGTGGTGATAGTGGCGCCATCTAGCAACCCGCCCTTGCTAGCTGCAACGATTAAACATCTTTGTTGTTGTCTCAAGCCTGCGAGGCAACAAAGCCGCGAGAGTCAGACAGGGGTTCAAACGGCGTGCTTGAATTGCTGATACAGGGCAACTCAACAACTGCAGGGCCGCCATGACAGTAGCGAAGCAAGCTTCCTAAAATGCAGGGGGTACCCCGTACTCAAGAGAGCCAAGACACTGAGCAAGACAGCAAAGGGCAATCAATTAGGTGAGAGGCTAGTGGCACCGGCAGCCAATTTCGTTCGAAATCACCTGCAGCTGGACGACCAGTCCGGGTTACTCTATTGACTGGCACCATGGTGGTCTGTGGAGACAGGAAAAAGCGGGTGAGCGAGGCCCGGGAAGTGTACTTGGAGGGCTACGCAGCTATGCAGGTCGCGTACCCTGCCACTTGTAGAGCATGAGCAGCTCCTGAGCGACAAAGAAGCCTTCATTGCGACGGACATTGTGGGGAGCTTGCGAAGAACTCGGCCACCGGGACTGAGTTGCTGTGCACAAGCCAGGAGGCTTGGGATGAAGCAATACACGCAAAATTAGAAGCGATGTGGTGTCATGACAAGATTCGAGTGCCCAGGCCGGTAGCTAAGTAGCTGATTGTGCACCGGGAAACCCCTGAATTCTAACAGGCCCCTTGATTGGGACTGAGCGTCTTCTATTGACGATTGATCCACCGTCCACAATGTAAATAGCATCGTTAAGGTCTCTAGGCGGAGCCGATCCAAGCCCGTGCTGGTCCCAAGTGCGCACTGCCTCATCACTTCGACCAGTTGTACCGGTATTTGGCTGGGTACCGGTTGTCAGCTTGCCGGGGCACTGCAGCTATTCACAGTGCACCGCATGGCAGACGAAGACGGATTCGTGTCAGCCTCCTCAGGCGAGGTGGAGCCACAAGTGGAGGCATCAGCAGTTGAAGGAGTCAGAAACAGAGGCATAATGGAGCATGGCTGCGAACATTACAGGTACGTTCTGCGGCGGCCCTAATGTAGAATTGTCTGTTGCATTGAAGCTACAAGCTGCAGCAGAATTTGGCGAGACTATCTTGGGCCCACCAGTCTGCATTGCATGCCATGGAAACATCAACCGACTGTATGGACAACATACACTCAATTTTAGGCTCAATTTCAGCCCTGCTATCACACTTTGCAGCGAGGGACGTACTGCTTCACCGGCGTCAGCACTCACACCACATTTATTACATACAGCCACGTTCCTATGCATGTCACACCCTTGCACATGTGCAGCAGCAATAGACAGCTACTCAACCACACGTGAGGATTCTGCTCAACTGCCAATTCTTTATTCGTCATTGCAAACACAGGCGTCGTTGTAAGCTAGTAGCACCTTGCTGTGGCGAAGTGTTTTGGTGCAGACACTGCCACAACCAAGTGAAGGATGATCGCGAGCAGGTGTGGACACGCATTTGCAGAGGCATGCCAGCAAAGCACCAGAAAGCAAGTGGATCGGATAGGTCGAGCTTTACATGCGCAACAGCAATCTAGACACCATACATAGTACTGTCAGTTTGTTCCTGCAGCAAGCATACGAACCTGTGCGCATGCAAAGAGCAGCTTATGTGATTGTCGCAAACACAAAACCCTACGTCTGGGAAGCACGTGTAAACAGCTGAAGGATCAGCAGCTTGGAAGCAGGCCACGTAGCAGCAAGTAAGCGGAGGGCAGGGTAACGTGATTTTGTTGATGGCTATCTCCTCAATTCGCAATGTATGCCACTGATCTGTGCACACAATGGCAGGACCCCCAAAAACGACATACCCTAGACCGCAAACAAGTCCAAGAGGTCATCTGCGCCCTGTGTGACTTGCGGCAGCCAGTAGCAGACCACTGTAGCGGCTGTGGAGTGCGGTTTGGGGCTTACAGCTGTATGCAGTGTAACTTCTTTGATGATGTGACAGCAAAGCAGCAGTTCCACTGTAACGACTGTGGGATATGCAGGTGAGGTTGAAATTGCTGAGGTTATGGGTGTTCCAGATTAGGTTGTTACATCACATGCTAGGTTCTTAGGCCGTGTGAAGGGTTTAGAGCGAAGGGCTTGATGCGAAGGGCTCAGAGCGAAGGGTTTAGAGCTGCATGTCACGAAATCACGGCAGCAGATGATGGCTCAGTTCCAGCAAGTGGTGGCTGAACAGCAAGCGGTGGCTGAACAACATATCCTTGAACCACAACAACAGCAGATTCTCCAGAGAGGGGTGTCGAACAGGCTATGGAACCGGGGGCCCCGGGGCTAGTGGGCAGGATAGTCTTGGCAGCCCTAGCACCTACACCACCGCTTATCTGTGGCGGCGCTCTTACAGAATCTCCACAGATTAGCAGTGATGTAGAGCAGGGTCGGTGGTTGCAACGTCTGCCACTCCAGCACATGCAAGTGCTGCTACCTGTTTGCTATAGCCATCGCACTGTTCGAATTCCTTTCAGATATACATGCATGCTACCTGCAAACTGTGCCACTGCTAATGACTTGTGCTTGAATTGATGTGTCCTAATTTTTTGTTGGGTTGGTGGCCGCAGCAATTTCACTGCAGCACATGCAACTGCTGCTGCCACCGTTGGCAATAGCCGTCGCAGTGTTCAATCTCCCTTCAGATACATGCATGCAATCTGCAAACTGTTCCACTGCTATTCACCTATGCTATATTCAATGTGTCTGCTTGCAGGGTTGGTGGCCGCAGCAACTTCTTCCACTGCGGCACATGCAACTGCTGCTACAGTATATCCATGCAAGGCAGCCACGCCTGTGTGACCAACAGCATGCATCAGAATTGCCCGGTGTGCTGCGAGTTCCTGTTTGACTCGATACGACCCATAGCAGTACTGCCCTGTGGACACACAATACATCAGGTAATGGGGAGTTGGGAAATCACCGATTTTTTGCGTAGGTTTGGACCGAATTTGCTTTCAAAGTCAAATTGTGGTGTCAGATCTGTAAGTGAATCAGCTACAAGGACCACATTAAAGCTTGCGAGTCGATTTCTGGCTGCAAATCGGTAGTGATGTCACATGGTAAGCGCCAAAAGTGTTCAATGTGCTATGAACCCCTGTTCTACTTACAGTACGGTTCATGGTAAATATTGTGTCCCGTCGTTCTGAATTTCCACTTGTGTAACGTACTTTACCTCATACCTATTTGCCTAATGGCCTTTCACCTGCTGTTGTATTCTGCCTGCAGGAAAACCATAAGGGCGTAATGACACAGAGCAAGACACATGTTTATACTGCCTGAAGTGTGTCTCCTCAGGGTTCTCTGAGTCTTTGAGTCTTTGAGTCTTTCAAAACTGAGTCGCTCTCAGCGTTGGGTTGTGTCAGCGTTGATTTGACTACTGGTCATATACACTGTCACACTGTACTTCTTTTCTGCTGCAGGATTCTTCACAGTGCAGTAACTCCATGACAGGTGATAGTGTTATTACTTGTCCGCTATGCCTTGAGTCCATACTTTGTCCAGCTGCTGCCTACTGGTCATTATATTCATCATGTGTTGTTTTGAACCTGAAGTAGTGTTATGGAGGCGTAATGACGCACATGATCATATGCTGGATAATGCACCAAGTGTATACTTTGTTAAATTGCCTACTGGCAACTTCAAAAGTTGCCATAGTGTTGTGTTCATCTTGCAGGGATGTTATGATTGGAGGCCTAGTGACGTACAAAATTACATGCCCGAAGTGTATACTCGTTAGCTGCCTACTGACCACGATGATCACGATGACATTGTGTTCAACCTGCAGGAATGTCATAGAGACCTAATGACGCACAACACTATAACATGTCCCCTATGTCTCAAATGTATACTAGGGCAGGAAGAGAAAACACGAATGTGGCGGTTCTTGGACGATCAGGTCGGCCCTTGTCAGCCAACCCCTACAAATGTCATGATTATGATCTACCACTATGCACTTGCCTGAGTCTAAGCTAGGCGTCAAGTTTGTAGTTGCAGTGTCAGCTTGCATGAGTCAGTCATGGTGTTTACAAGTTCAGCTGACTGCAGTGTCGCTTCCTGTTGCAGCTTGCAATATTGAATTGTTTGCGCTGGGATAGTGTCAGCAGTCTGCGGTCCTGCATGTTCTGGACGGCGAAGTGGTCTGCATGAGCTTGAACTCACACTTTAACTCAACTTTTTGCTTGGTAATGCATGATGTATGGCTTACTCAATCAAATTCCGGGCTTGCATTCCAATCTTCAACTGAAACCAACCATTCATTTTAGCTGGTTTTTCACATCAATGTATTTGCCAATATCTGTTTTTATGTTTGAATGTTGCTGCAGGTTCGTGACACTCCTATGCCTGAGGAATACAGAGATCATAAGGTAAACATAGGGTAGGACACATCGTGCAGATAGTTCACTCTAAATATCTCAGATAGCCATGCAATCATCTCTGACAGCTAATGTGAATGTACTGTTCAGTCTTGTATCTCAGACCAACTGCTTACCTGCTAGTTGCGGATGAAACATACATGCAACCCTGTCACATTGTGGCACATTGTGAAGAGCATTGCTTGGAGACTGATTGATCACCTGAGCGGTCACATGCGTCTTCAAGACGTCTTCAAGACGTTAGTAACGCTTCTTCAAAGTGTGTGCCGCTTGTTGTCTGTATCACTTGGCCTGTGTGGCTGTATCTTTGACATCAATCCCCGCATCTCTCCCGATAGTGGGCGAACCTCTGATGAGCAAAACCCGTATCCGCCCTGCATGCGCCAGTTGAATTTCATCTGGTCTTATCCTTTATTGGTCGCAATCGGTTTCCTATTGGGTGTGGAGAGTACCATTCTAGAGGGTGAGGTATCCACTGTAACTCCTCTCTCTCAAGCAAGGCACCTTTGCTATCACCAGCTGCACCAGCTGTCACAGCTGATGCCCCCACCCTCTGTCGCTCTGCAGGTCATGGTGCTCTGCAATGACTGCAGCCATCGGTCTGAGTGCGTGTTTCATGTGATAGGCCACAAGTGTGCCGGGTGTGGTGGCTACAACACACGAAGAGTGGGAGCTGAGTAACACGGGAACTGTCACTATACTCCTCTGCCGGCTGGAGGAGCAGTTAGCCTCTGATAGCCCTAATCATGCAAGATAGCCCTAATTATCCAAGATAGCCATTGTGTTGTGCAAGGCTGACGTTTTGAGGTTTGTGCAAGGCTGACGTTTTGAGGTGGTTGCTGTATGAGGAGTGCTTGTCCAGCTGTTCGGCGTTGTTGCTTGGGTGTAGGGGTTGCTCGACAACTGTTCAGGGCTTTTTGGGCTGCTGTTGCTGTTTCAATGCAGTCTCTGATGGCTTTGCCCGTGCAATGATGTCAGCCTTGAAGCCAGTATGGGGCATACATATGGGTCCATGCATGAAACATTCATTGTTTTTGGTCGCATGCCCAGTGTGTGGCGCTGTGTGAGGTGTCTGTGTGTCCTACTGAGTGTGAGAATGCCTTTGGTGCATGCATGTTAACATGCATTTGCCAAAGGAACGTTCCCCGTGCGCAGGGAATGCACTCATAAACCTCTTTACCAACACTTGCAAACGTGCAGGTGTTGGTCAAGAGGTTTATGGGCGCATTCGTCGGCAGTTTATTGAAGATTTCTAGGCACTGGCCATGTCACGCTGATGTTTGCAGCACAGGTTTAATTACCAATGTGCGACTGCTGATCTGCCAGTTGGCCGATCAGCAGTATTGCTGATCACTAGTTGCAGATTGGTGATTTGGTAAGTTGCCAGGCCCTGTGTCTGCATTTTCATTGGTGGAGCATCTTGAGGGTCCTTTCCGTATGGTCGACTTTACAGGTATAGATGGTGAAGTGGCTGTTTGTCTACCGGTGATGTATCTGAGTCAGAGACTCAGCGTTCAAGCGGCATGCCAGTACTTGGTCAAAGTACTTCTTCATAAACTTCAAATTGTTTGGGGCACGAAATTTCCCGACTCGGCCTCGTGCAACAGGCCGTTCTCGAGAGCTCTTGGGCTGCTGGATATCCTTGGGCTGCTGGATATCGATGTCACCCAACTCTGCAGCTCACAGCCGCGCAATATTTGCATTTGCAAAGCTTTGAGTGAAGCGCGAGTTCACCGCACTCAGCGCCATGCAAAAACCTTCTCTGCGGGCTGCCTGTGTTCACCCGCGGGCTCTGCGGCTTACGTATATGCCTATGCACATCCTGCATGTCAGTGCAGCTTTGCCAGCGCATCTATCCTGTTGCATTGGCTCCGTTACTTTTACATCCTGTTCAAGGCCGACTCGGCCTCGCGCAACGGACTCTTCCGCCGTAAAAACAACTCGGAGTTGTCTTTTGGTTTACAGGAGTCTGCGGCTCACAGCTGAACACACTTCATGCGCACGCGACTTCACCCGACAAGGCCCCATGCATTCTGCCAACTTGCCTTTCCGCAAGCTTGAGGTCTACCAGACTCTGCCGCTCACAGCTAACTCGAGGTTTGCCACGCACGGAACACTTCCCAGTCTGCTTGCCCAGGGCTCTGCTGGCCTCATGCAAGTGCACACATAGATGCTTTGTACCTATGGGGGGTCGTACGTAAAGCTGTACGGCCTGCAAGAGGCCCTGTGCTGAGCAGTTGTCATTTTTCCCCTCACACGAGTGACCGGAAACGGAACATTCGATAGTGCCGCCAGCACACGTCACGCGACGCCAGCCGCTCTGATTTGACATCACTAACATAAATATCTGCTTCTTGAGCACCCCAAAGGCCCACAAGATGGCCGTTCACCACCACCCGGCCAGGTCCATGCCACATCATCAATCGCGACAGCCCTATCCAGGGGACCGTCCTCGATTCAACAACAAAAGGCTCTAACAGCCTATACACATCGACCTGAACCTCCTGCACCACGCACGAGTACCCGTATGCAAGCCAAACCCCCTAGGTCTACGAGTCCTGCACATCGCTGCCAGTCACAGCATACACCACGGGCTGTTCATGGACGTGAGGCGCTACAAAAACCATCAGAGATATATGTTACGTCTACTGCGTTCGCGGCTCTGCGTCAGATACAATGATAGCCGAGAGTTCGGTCAATGTTCAAACAGATGTGACACAGCGAACCCGGGTAACAGGGTCTGAGTGCCCTGCTGGGCGTCGCCGCGCGGCAAACGCATGTTTTGGGTGAATAGTATTGATGTGTTAGCGGCTACCGGGCTACAGCGCTCGTTTGTGGCTGTACCGGCAACTGTTCAATCTCAGGGCGGGTCCAATTCAGGCAAACCTCGAGTTATGTTCGGGGCATGTGTGTACCCGACTCGGCCTCATGCGGCCCAGCTCTGCAGAATGTGCAGCTCTCTTATAAAAATGAGCGGCCGCACGTCGATGCCCGTCGGTTGCTTCATGTGCTGTGCAGGGCGCTTGAAGTCCGTCAAGCTGACGAACGCAAATTCGTCGGTTCACCAAGTAAGTTACCATGTGCGGGTCTACTGGGCCCATCAGTGTATCTGTCTCTTCTACTTTCACGACTGCCTGGCCACACGACAACCACAGCCCTCAATGGCCAATCCCCCGGGTGCACTGTCAATAGCGGAGTCCTACCAAAGACTAACAGTCATCCCTACAGATCTGAGAGGGCTTCAAGCCCAGAAGTACTTCTGTGCTCTGGCAAGTCCCGTATCTACGCCTGTCATATCTTTTATCAGCTTGTCCGTGTTCCTGACAGCCCAGTCAGCATATGGCCCCAGGATAGGGTTGAGCATGTGGTATGCTTGCACCCCAATCTACAGCAGCAGCAGCAGAACAGCAGTAGTTTGCAAGTGCACAACACTTTTGCATCAAGACACATGCAGAAAAACTTCTAATGCATGCAGGTCCTTGCGGCTTGCATGATGTGCTGTGCTGACAACAGCTGTGTTGCATTGGATTTTGTTTCGAGGCATCCAGCATCCACCACCCTCAGGTTGCCTTACTGTGGATGGCGATACTGCGAACTACCCAGCACAGGCCCAGAGATACACTGCATGTGTTCCATTCATATCATGTATACATGATCTACGTAGATGCTACAAATCTTGTTATGCCATGTAAATGCCTAGAAGCCATCAAGCGGACAATCCCTCATGCTAAACCCCTTCATGCTTCAGGCTTGAACAAGTTCTATGGGCACAAGCAGCATCTGGTATTTCGTGTACATGTACATGAAACACAAACTTAGATCTCAACAAAGCTGCATATTTGATCAGCAAACACCACTCCCTGCCCTACCGCTGTTCAAACCAGCTCCAGATAGGCAGCAGCTTCACCGGCCAGAACAAGTTGAGTATATGTCTATCAAACAAACTAAGCATTGGCTCAGCAAGGTTTACTGCAGAAGGACCTTGGCAAACCATTTACCTGATCAGCAATCACCACACCCTGTCATACCGCTGACTCGAACCAGCTCCAAACAGGCAGTAGCTTCTTGGGCCGGAACAGGTTGAGTATGAGAGTATCTTCACCTTTGCTGGTTGTTAGTCCCTTGTGACAGTGGCAGAAACACTCGCGCCAGAAAATGCCCTTTAAGGCCGTCAAACTGCCAGCAATAAGTACATTAATATGATCTCACACCACAGGCCTTTGTAATATAATGAACAGGAGCCTTGGACACTCAGGTTGCCACAAACGACGCTTGCACACCATACAGTGCATACCTGATCCGCAATCACCACCCCCTGCCCTACAGCTGTTTCAAACCAGCTCCAAATAGGCAGCAGCTTCGCAGGCCAGAACAAGTTGAGTAGAAATGCAAAAGCCCTAGCAACTAAACCCTGCAGAAAGACCTTGACAAAACCAATCACCTGATCAGCAGTCACCACCCCTTGCCTTACAGCTGTTTCAAACCAGCTCCAAACAGGCAGCAGCTTCAACGGGCAAAACATGTTCGGTAAAATTTCAAAAAACCTCACAACTAACACCTGCAGAAGGAGCTGGACAAACCAATCACCTGATCAGCGATCACCACTCCCTGCCCTACCGCTGTCTCAAACCAATTCCAAACAGGCAGCAGCTTCGCGGGCCAGAACAAGTTGAGTATGAGTGTGTATAGACTCACATCTTCTTTCATGCTGATGATCTTAGTGCCTGTTGCGGTGGACACAGTCTCAACCTCTGCGACAAGCAGCAGCAGCAGCAGCAGCAGCGCCAGCAGCAGCAGCAGCAGCGCCAGCAGCAGCAGCAGCAGCGATGTAACCCGGTGAACTTCGACCACAAAGTCTCCTCATGTCTGATTGCTGGCAATCCCAAACAGTGTCTACTCAGCAGTGACTGCTAACCACTCTTGTTATCTGTGTTAGGTATGGAATGGGAATCAAATCTGTCATGAACTTGAGCAGTATGGGCTGCATGGGGGCCGCCATCCATACAACTCTCTCGGCTATTTTACCGGTCTTAATCTACACATTACAAAGTCTCTTGCTGTCTGATTGTTGGCAGTTCCTATCAAATGTCTGCTGATTACTGACTGCTTCAAAACAGAACAAATGTTCCTCATCTGTGTTTAAGAGAGAGAAGTTACAGTGGATACCTCACCATCATATGATTCATAGTATGATTCTGTATGACTGGACTGGTAGTCAGATCTTTTCTAAAACTTGGACAGTTTGGACTTCAAGTCCATGAAGTTCACCCCATGCACAGGCCTGACACAAAACTTGCTAAACATGCTGTTGTACAACTGAGCGTTAGCAGGCAGCCATGCCGCTTATCAGGCTGCCCTTCGTCATCAGCTGCTGGCAATGACTGTTACTTCCCTGCTGCAGCTGATCCGGCTCCCTTGCCACTCAAACCCTAGGGGTAAACCCCCAAACCCTAACCTTAGGGTTCAGGGTAAACCCTAAACCTTGCCCTCTTGTGAAAGGTCGTAATCTACACTCAGAACCATCAACCACACAGAGGCCACCTTTTATGCTACACTGTATGCCTGCCGGTAGCTGCATTTCTCTGTGAGACCTTGCAACACAAAGAGCTGCTGCTGTATTGTATGCCTACTTGCGCTGCAAAAACCAAACGGCTATCCCCACCAACAAATGTAGCTCCAGCTTATGAAAGAAGAGAAGTATGAGTATGTATATATATATAGAGAGAGATACGGTACAGTGGATACTTCGCCATGTAGGATGCTACTCTCCACACCAATAAGAAACTTTTTGAGACCAACAAAGGATATTTGTAACCTAATTCTAGGCTTGCAGGCTCACCTATGTTGAGTATGATTGGCATGTTGATCAGATCTGTCATGAACTTGGGTAGTACATGCTTTACCAGATGCACAGGCCTGATAATAACGTTATGTCTGTTCTTGACTAACACTTTGTTGCCGCGTGTTGCTACTGATAAGACTTCAAGCCGATCGTCGAAGATGGTCTGCCACAAGTGGAATAGGTGGTATCTGTTATAACAGCAGCAGCAGCAGCAGCAGCAGTCTTGGTGGCATTGGTGGCATTTGCGGGCAATGGCCAGCACCATGTTGCTGTGCGCAGCTGCTGATATGACCCTGGGATGATTATTGAAGGTGTTTGCCATAAGTGGAATAGCTGGTATCTGTTATATAGCAGCAGCAGCAGCAGCAGTAGTTTTTGGGCCAGTGGTATTGGTGGCAATTGCGACCAATGGCCACCATCATGTTGCCATGTGCTGCTGCTGATAGAACCTTGAATCAACTGCCGAAGATGTGCCGCCACAGGTGGAACAGGTGGTACCGGTTATAATATCAACAGCAGCAGCAGCAGCAGCAGCAGCATCAAGTTCCCTCCTATCTGGTTGCTGGCTTTTCCAAACCAATGCCGGTCTATCAGTGAGCGCATGTAGGCCAGGGCTCAATTTGCATAGTAACACCATTGGTATATCCCTCGTATCCTTCTATAAGGATAGATTCAGCCTGCAAACGCCTCACGGGTGTGCTCACAAGTTTTCTTTGCCTTTGAAACTGAAGTAGGGGTTGGTCATCACGATGCTGTCATCTGCAGCAGCAGCAGCAGCAGCAGCATAGCAGGCTTGTAGGGCGCAGCTGCAACTGAAGCACTGATTACCTTTAAACTGTCACTACTATCATTTCCTCTTTCGTGTTAAGCCATATGGCTGTGATGTCCAACACAACGTTCCTGCTCGGTAATTACTTGTGAGACAGGAAGCATTTTGAACCGGCATGCTTGCCACATACTACTGATATCACTGCCTGGTGTATTTCTTTAGGCGTGTGCTCAATTAGATACGTCCAGGAATCATTATGGGTGCCTTTAAGGTGCAAGGAAGTGCGTTGCATGCTGCATCATGCCTACTGCTGTTGCTCGTACTGCTTGCTACTGCTGGGTCCGTTTGGAGTGCGTTGCCGCCAGCACATTGCGTCGATAGCACGCTGACGTACGTACTCATGCTTACCAAAATGCGCATCCATCAGCGAACGCAGTGCGGGACCTCCGGTAGGTCTAAACAGCGCCATACAGACATCGCGCATTACTTCCGGCTGCGTGACGTCTCCGGCTGCTGACATGGCGTGAATAAATAAGCAGGTAACTCGACTATTAGGCTATGCTATGGTGCAAGCACAGATCGGCTGATAGACGACTTGCTAGAGAGCGAGCGTTTCACGCAGCGCTGCGTGCGTGGGTGGTCAGCTGCTGACGACAATACGAGCTACGACTTGCAAAGAGGTGTTTCGCGCTACCTGCATGCAGCCCTGCAGCAGTTCGTGCGTGCTATGTGAGTGATCTCAGGCTGGTGAACGCATGCACGCGCCCGGGTTAGTCATATGACAAGCTTGCACCTCTGTCCAAGGTATACCAGCTGCCGCTGCCACGTGGCAATAAGTTGCTCAGGAACACTGCGAACTAGTGCACCAGTGTCGAAACTTGGCTGATTGCGAACAGGACAACCCTGATTTCCCAAAGGCTGTGCTTGCGCTGATAGTCACAAAGTAGGACGGTTGGAATTGCCAGGAATACCTGGTACTGCATTTCCAACCAGTGCTTCCTGGCGTGCAACAGCTGTTTGGGAAATCTTTTTCGTTTCGCTGTATTCGTCGCGCAACGTAGCTGTTGTTACTCTGCTGCAGACCCTGGTACTGCGGCCTAAACAACCCGTTGGAAGTTGATTGCACATCCAACCATCATGGCACAGTGTGCCACAGAAAGAGTCTTTGCCAAGGTCAGTTGGTTCTCTTGAACCCTTTCACAGCCCTGGATCGCTCACAAGTGTAAACGCCATGCGCATTTCATCGTCTGCCTCTTGCAGGTACATCCTACTCGGCGGAACAGGCACTGCTGCTGCTGCCGCTTGGCTTGCATTGGTGGCAGCAGCAACTGCTGCTGCTACAGAGGCTTTGAGCTTCACGGTCTTGCTGCTGCTGCTGCTGTTAGGGTTGCTGCTGCCCACAGCAGCAGCAGCAGCAGCAGCTGATGGTCGAGCACATGTAACCACCCACTCTCGCTGAGCAGGTTCTCCAAGATATCCTTGCAGACTCTGGACCTGCTGATGGCACTTGCTGCTGCTGCTGTCACTAGGCACTGCTGCTGCTGCTGCAGCTGCTTCATTCGTAGGCCCTAGATCCGCATCGCTGCTGCTTGCACTCACCTGCTGCTGCTGCTGCCGCTGCTGCCAGAAAACAGATCTAGGGTGCTGGGCAGCAGCAGCAGTGACCCACTTCATCAATGCAAGCTTCTCTGCATTACCTAATGCAGCAACTGGCAAAAACCCTGCTGCGCCTAAAACCCGCTGATCTGCATTCTCACCAACTGTCAGATCACTGCTGCTGCTGCTCAGATCACTGCTGCTGCCAATACCTTGGACAAGGTTTGCCAGCAGCCTAGCTGCCAGATCACGCTGATCTGGCAACCGATGTAACAAACTTTCACTCAACACAACCACCTGCTCAACATAGTGGAACTCAGCTAGTAGTAACTCCAATTCTATGTCTGACAAACCGCTTTCGGCGCCATGGTAGTCGCCGGCTAGGTGCTGCTGCTGCTGTGGTGCTGCTGCTGCCAGGGCTTCTGCCAAGCCACCACCTTTTCTTAGTACCGACGCAGCCATAGATCGAAACCTGAACCAGCAGCAGCAGCCGCAGCAGCGACAGGAAAAGCAGCAGCACCATGGTGATGAGCATAACAACCCCAGAACTCCAGTGATTGCTGGCAGTTGCGTACAATCAGTAACTTTGCAAGCTGTGCAAGGTGATGCTCTCCCCCCGCCCCCCGCGCTCGCCCACTGCAATACACAATGACTGCAGCAGCTGCTGTCAGTGCGGTTCCAAAACAAGGTTTGATACAATGCCTTTCCTGAGCATATGTGAGCACGGCATGCACACACACACAGCGCTGTTATGTAAAGATGCCCAGGCAAAACATTGAGCAACATGCAAACCCTGTACTAAACAGACTCGCAACGGTTCAACAGCTAAGAGATGACAGAACGTTATCTTTATCTGTTTGATATACTGTGTCAGGGAGGCAGACTCTCACTTACCGATCTACTACTGCTGCTGCTGCTGGCAGCGATGCTCCGCTGCTGGCAGACAGCAACTGCAATGACTCATTCACAGCAGCAGCGAGCAGCTGGCTAAACAATGCAGCAGGGCTGATCGTCTCCAGATAGTGCAGCACCAATTCACCCTCTTTATTCGCATTGAGCAGCGGCCGCTGCGCTGCTGCTGGCACTGCTGCTGCCAGCGACCAAAGCTGCTGCCAGCTTCCTGGGCCAGATCCAGACATACGTGCAGAGATCTGGCCTGAGCTGGCTGCTGCTGCCGTTTCTGGCAACAGACTTGAAACCTTGGACTGAGCATGATCTGCTTGATCTTGCTGATCTGAGTGCTCAGACTGCTGCTGCTGCTCATCACCCTGCTGCTGCTGCTGCCAATCCCTGGGAGAGTACCATCTCACAAAGTCCTCGAAGCAGCAGCCAGGGTTAGCTGCTTTGAATGCTGACATATCAGAGAGCAATGGTGCTGCTAACAACCGCTGCTTGGCCAGCAAGAGATCAGCATCTGCTGCTGCTGCCGATGCTGCTGCCGGATCAGCCAGACTTGCAGTACTCCCTGTACTGCTGCTGGCAGCAGCAGCAGCAGTGGCTTCAGCTAGCTGCAGCAGCGCTGCTTGTCGCTGTATGATCTGATCTTCAGTAAACATTGGATCTTCTTGCACTATAGGGATTCGCAGCGGCCGATCTGGGAAGTTCAGCAGGAACTCACCAGCTAGCACACCTGCAACACCTTCAGGCTGCTGCTGCTGCTGCTGCTGCCAGGGATCTGCAAATCCATCCTGCTGCTGCCACTGTTGCTGATCTGGCGGAGTAGGGGACCTGCTCTGCTGCCCCCCACTGATGCTGCTGCCACCATTGCTGCTGCTGTTGCTGGACTCAGATCTAGCGTCCTGATACGTGTCATCAGACTGCTGCTGCTGCTGCTGCTGGTGAGAGCTGACTTCGCTGTCTTCGCCTACTGCTGGTGCCAGATCATCATCATCATCCTCAGCAGCAGAAAAGAAGCTGCTACTGGCAGCAGTGATACCACCTTTGGCACCGCTGCTGTTACCGCTGCTGGTACTGCTGCTGCTATGGTCGTTGCCCTGATCAACAATCTGCTCCAACTGCAGCTGCTGCTGCTGCTGCAGGCTGAGACCCCTTGACAGTCGTTTGTCCCTACGCCAAATGCACACATTCAGCATCTGCAGCTTCTGATGCAGCAGACAGCTGTCCAGATCAGGCGCCGGTGGACCACCCGAAACATTGGACATGCCGCCAGTAGCGATCTGAGATGTGATCTGAGATCTCTCCCATGCGTTAGAAGCGTCTGCCATTGGGCTATGTCCAATGTTGCTGTGCTGGCCACCGGCAGCAGCAGCAGCAGGCATGTATGGCAGCAGCGCTCGCTGTTCCCAGAACTGCAGCCGTATATGGTTTACAATGCGCTGCCACAGCGCTGCTATAGCACGTGCATTGCCAAACACCAATGCATGCAGCGCTAAGCGACATAACAAGCTACCACTCGGCGCGCTGCGCGGCAGATCATCATCACCGCTGCTTCTGGCAGCAGCAGCAGCAGCGGCGGCGGGATCGCCCTCAACCGGCTCCTGCTGCTGGGCACTACTACTGCTCACAGATCGAGCATCCCAGGGGTCTACCCAGCTGCTTCGCCTGCTGCCAGTTCTGTTGCTGCCAGCAGCAGCAGCACCAGCAGCAGTGGCTCTGCCTGGACTGAACAGATCTCTGATCACGCTGTCAAATACACTATCCGGTGGCCGCGGTGGTACTGTTGGTTCCCCACGTGACTCCCACCACTC
>NSMO01000121.1:21762-45189 GCA_002588565.1 Coelastrella sp. UTEX B 3026
AGGCTGTATTGGGACTGTGCCAGCCCAACCGTCGTGACGTGGAAGGCCTCTGCCAGCGGGCACACTGTGCTGAGCACTGCAGCAACCCAGACACTATTCTGATCCACGGCTCACGGTACTGATGCAAGCAGCAAGGGTGTGCTGGTGCTGCTATTGAATAGTCAAACCGCGTTCTGATGGACAGTGCAGCGCAGGGCAGCGGCCCCTAGATCCAATCAACAAACAGCATCCTTACCACGTTGTCAGGCATCGCTTCCTCGTGTGATTTTGCCCGTCATGAGCTGGGGCCAGGCATGCAGCAGCTGGCACAGGCACCGGGCTGTGCTGCACCTGCAAGGGGCCCCCTAATAAGCCGAGCACTGGGATCCGTCCAAGCTGCGTGTGGTTTATCAGCTTGTCCGTGTTCCTGACTGCCCAGTCAGCATATGGCCCCAGGATAGGGTTGAGTATGTGGTATGCTTGCACCCCAATCTACAGCATCAGCATCAGCAGCAGCAGCAGCAACAGCAACAGCAGCAGCAACAGCAACAGCAGCAGCAGCAGAAGATCAGTAGTTGGTAAATGCACAACACTTTTGCACCACGACACATAGAGAAGAATCTCCAATGCATGCGGCTCCTTGAGGCTGCATGCAAGTGTGTAATGTGTGATATGCTGTACTTGCACCATCTGTGTGTCATGTTTTCACCCAAGTTCCAAGGCACTTGCCCATTGGCGTCCAGCACTCTCAGGTTGCCATGACTTGCTGTGGGTTGGCGGATACTGCGCTAACCAGCACAGGCCCATAGCTACACTTTGTTCCACTCATATCATGTAGATGATACATTATTTGATTTGCATCATGTATTTTCCTGGCAGGCATAAGGGAGCATTCCCTCATGCTAAAACCCTTCAAGCTTCAAGTAAAACAAACTATATATGCACAAGTGGCATCAGGTATTACGTGTACACAAACATGAAATACAAACCTAGATCTCAAGAGAGCTGCATATTTGATCAGCAAACACCACTCCCTGCCCTACCGCTGTTTCAAACCGGCTCCAGATAGGCAGCAGCTTGGCCGGCCAGAACAGGTCGAGTATATGTCTATCAAACGAACAAACTAAGCATTGGCTCAGCAAGGTTTACTGCAAAAGGACCTTGACAAACCATTTACCTGGTCAGCAATCACCGCACCCTGTCCTACCGCTGTCTCAAAACAGTACCAAACAGGCAGCAGCTTGGCCGGCCAGAACAGGTTGAGTATGAGAGTATCTTCACCTTTGCTGGTTGTTAGTCCCTTGTGACAGTGGCAGAAACACTCGCGCCAGAAAATGCCCTTTCAGGCCGTCAAACTGCCAGCAAAAACAACTCGGAGTTGTCTTTTGGTTTACAGGAGTCTGCGGCTCACAGCTGAACACACTTCATGCGCACGCGACTCCACCCGACAAGGCCCCATGCATTCTGCCAACTTGCCTTTCCGCAAGCTTGAGGTCTACCAGACTCTGCCGCTCACAGCTATGTTCGGGGCATGTGTGTACCCGACTGGGCCTCATGCGGCCCAGCTCTGCAGAATGTGCAGCTCTCTTACAAAAATGAGCGGCCGCACGTCGATGCCCGTCGGTTGCTTCATGTGCTGTGCAGGGCGCTTGAAGTCCGTCAAGCTGACGAACACAAATTCGTCGGTTCAACATGTAAGTTACCATGTGCGGGTCTACTGGGCCCATCAGTGTATCTGTCTCTTCTACTTTCACGACTGCCTGGCCACACGACAACCACAGCCCTCAATGGCCAATCCCCCGGGTGCACTGTCAATAGCGGAGTCCTACCAAAGACTAACAGTCATCCCTACAGATCTGAGAGGGCTTCAAGCCCAGAAGTACTTCTGTGCTCTGGCAAGTCCCGTATCTACGCCTGTCATATCTTTTATCAGCTTGTCCGTGTTCCTGACTGCCCAGTCAGCATATGGCCCCAGGATAGGGTTTAGTATGTGGTATGCTTGCACCCCAATCTACAGCAGCAGCAGCAGCAACAGCAACAGCAGCAGAAAATCAGTAGTTGGTAAATGCACAACAGTTTTGCACCACGACACATAGAGAAGAATCTCCAATGCATGCGGCTCCTTGAGGCTGCATGCAAATGTGTAATGTGTAATATGCTGTTACTTGCACCATCTGTGTGTCATGTTTTCACCCAGATTCCAAGGCACTTGCCCATTTGGCGTCCAGCACTCTCAGGTTGCCATGACTTGCTGTGGGTTGGCGGATACTGCGCTAACCAGCACAGGCCCATAGCTACACTTTGTTCCACTCATATCATGTAGATGATACATTATTTGATTTGCATCATGTATTTTCCTGGCAGGCATAAGGGAGCAATCCCTCATGCTAAAACCCTTCAAGCTTCAAGTAAAACAAACTATATATGCACAAGTGGCATCAGGTATTACGTGTACACAAACATGAAATACAAACCTAGATCTCAACAGAGCTGCATATTTGATCAGCAAACACCACTCCCTGCCCTACCGCTGTTTCAAACCGGCTCCAGATAGGCAGCAGCTTGGCCGGCCAGAACAGGTCGAGTATATGTCTATCAAACAAACAAACTAAGCATTGGCTCAGCAAGGTTTACTGCAAAAGGACCTTGACAACCATTTACCTGGTCAGCAATCACCGCACCCTGTCCTACCGCTGTCTCAAACCAGTTTCAAACAGGCAGCAGCTTGGCCGGCCAGAACAGTATTGAGTATGAGTGTATCGTCACCTTTGCTGGCTGTTAGTCCCTTGTGACAGTGGCAGAAACATTCGCGCCAGAAAATGCCCTTTAATACTGTCAAACTGCCAGCAATAAGTACACAGATATGATCTCACACCACAGGCCTCTGTATTATAATAAACAGGAGCCTTGGACACTCAAGTTGCCAGAACAAGTTGAGTGGAAATGCAAAAACCCTAGCAACTAAAGCCTGCAGAAAGACCTTGACAAAACCAATCACCTGATCAGCAACCACCACCCCTTGCCCTACAGCTGTTTCAAACCAGCTCCAAGCAGGCAGCAGCTTCGCAGGCCAGAACAGGTTGAGTATATGTCTATCAAACAAACTAAGCATTGGCTCAGCAAGCTTTACTGCAGAAGGACCTTGACAAACCATTTACCTGATCAGCAATCACCACCCCTTGCCCTACTGCTGTCTCAAACCAGTTCCAAACAGGCAGCAGCTTGGCCGGCCAGAACAGGTTGAGTATGAGAGTACCTTCACCTTTGCTGGTTGTTAGTCCCTTAAAGCTTGTGCCAGTGGCAGAAACACTCGCGGCAGAAGATGCCCTTCAATGCCGTCAAACTGCCAGCAATAAGTACATTAATAGGATCTCACACGACAGGCCTCTGTATCGTGAACAACAGGAGCCTTGGACACTCAAGTTGCCACAAACGAGGTTTGCACACCATACAGTGCATACCTGATTGGCAATCACCACCCTCTGCCCTACTGCTGTCTCAAACCAGCTCCAAGTAGGCAGCAGCTTCGCAGGCCAAAACAGGTGGGGTAAAAGTTTAAAAACCCTAGCAACTAAAGCCTGCAGAAAGACCTTGACAAAACCAATTACCTGATCAGCAATCACCACCTTCTGCCCTACTGCTGTTTCAAACCAGCTCCAAACAGGCAGCAGCTTCGTGGGCCACAACAGGTTGGGTGAATTATTCAACAAGCCTCACAACCAACACCTGCAGAAGGACCTTGCCAAACCAATCACCTGATCAGCGATCACCACCCCCTGCCCTACTGCTGTCTCAAACCAGTTCCAAACAGGCAGCAGCTTCGCCGGGCAAAACAGGTTGAGTAAAAATGCAAAAACCCTAGCAACCAAAGCCTGCAGAAAGACCTTGACAAAACCATTTACCTGATCAGCAATCACCACCCCCTGCCCTACTGCTGTTTCAAACCAGCTCCAAACAGGCAGCAGCTTCGCAGGCCAGAACAGGTTGAGTATGAGTGTGTACAGACTCACATCTTCTTTCATGCTGATGATCTTAGTGCCTGTTGCGGTTGACACAGTCTCAACCTCTGCGACAAGCAGCAGCAGCAGCAGCAGCGCCAGCAGCAGCAGCAGCAGCGATGTAACCCGGTGAACTTCGACCACAAAGTCTCCTCATGTCTGATTGTTGGGAGTTCCAGACAATTGTCTACTCAGCAGTGACTGCTAACCACTCTTTTGATCTGTGTTAGGTAGTGAAGGGGAATCAAATCTGTCATGAACTTGAGCAGTGTGGGCTGCATGGGGGCCGCCACCCATCGAACTCTCTCGGCTCTGTGACTGGTCTTAATCTACACATTACAAAGTCTCTTGCTGTCTGATTGTTGGTAGTTCCTATCAAATGTCTGCTAATTACTGACTGCTTTGTTCCTCATCTATGTTTAGTAATATTCTGTATAATTGGACTAGTGATCAGATCTGTCCTAGAACTTGAACAGTTTGGACTTCAAGTCCAAGAAGTTCACCCCCTGCACAGGCCTGACACAAAGCTTGCTAAACTTGCTGCTGTTCAACTGAGCATTAGCAGGCAGCCATGCCGCTTATCAGGCTGCCCTTCGTCATCAGCCACTGGCAATGATTGTTACTTCCCTGCTGCAGTTGATCCGGCTCCCTTGCCACTCAAACCCCAGGGTTTAGGGTTTAGGGTAGACCCTAACCCCTAACCTCTTGTGAAAGGTTGTAATCTACACTCAGAACCATCATCCACACAGAGGCCACCTTTTATGCTATAGTGTATGCCTGCCGGTAGCTGCATTTTTCTGTGAGACCTTGCAACGTAAAGAGCTGCTGGTGTATGTATTATATGCCTACTTGTGCTGCAAAAACCAAACGGCTATCCCCACCGACGAATGTAGCTCCAGCTTATGGAAGAAGAGAAATATGGGTATAGAGAATGAGAGAGAGAAGGTGAAGTGGATACTTCACCATGTAGAATGCTACTCTCCACACCAATAAGAAACTATTTGAGACCAACAAAGGATAGTTGTAACCTAATACTAAGTTGTAGGCTCACCTATGTTGAGTATGATTGGCATGTTGATCAGATCTGTCATGAACTTTGGTAGTACATGCTTTACCAGATGCACAGGTCTGATAATAACGTTATGCCTGTTCTTGACTAACACTTTGTTGCCGCGTGTTGCTACTGATAAGACTTCAAGCCGATCGTCGAAGATGGTCTGCCACAAGTGGAATAGGTGGTATCTGTTATAACAGCAGCAGCAGCAGCAGCATCAGCAGTCTTGGGCCAGCGGCTTAGTTGGCATTTGCGGGCGATGGCCAGCACCATGTTACTGTGTGCTGCTGATATGACCCTGGGATGATTATTGCAGGTGCTTTGCCATAAGTGGAATAGCTGGTATATGTTATGATAGCAGCAGCAGCAGCAGTACTTTCTGGGCCAGTTGCATTGGTGGCATTTGCGGTCGATGGCCAGCATCATGTTGCCATGTGCTGCTGCTGATAGGACCTTGGATTGATTGTCAAAGGTGTTCAACCACAGGTGGAACAGATGGTACCGGTTATACTATCAAGAGCAGCAGCAGCAGCAGCAGCAAATTCCCTCCTATCTGGTTGCTGGCTTTTCCAAACCGACGCCTGTCTATCAGTGAGCACATGTGGGCCAGGGCTCAATTTGCATAGTAACAACATTGGTACATCCTTTATATCCTTCTATAAGGATAAGGATAGATTCAGCCTGCAAACGCCTCACGGGTGTGCTCACAGGTTTTCTTTGCCTTTGAAACTGAAGTAGGGGTTGGTCATCACAATGTTGTCATCTGCAGCAGCAGCAGCAGCAGCAGCAGCAGCACCACAGCAAGCTTGTAGGGCGCAGCTGCAACTGATGCACTGATCACCTTTAAACTGTCACTACTATCATTTCCTCTTTCATGTTATGCCATATGGCTGTGATGTCCAACACAACGTTCCTGCTCGGTAATTACTTGTGAGACAGGAAGTCTCAACCGGCATGCTTGCCACATACTACTGATATTACTGCCTGGTATATTTGTTTGCGTGTGCTCAATTAGATACGTCCAGGAATCATTATGGGTGCCTTTAAGGTGCAAGGAAGTGTGTTGCATGCTGCATCATGCCTACTGCTGTTGCTCGTACTGCTTGCTACTGCTGGGTCCATTTGGAGTGCGTTGCCGCCAGCACATTGCGTCGATAACGCGCTGACGTACGTACTCATGCTTACCAAAATGCGCATCCATCAGCGAACGCAGTGCGGGACCTCCAGTAGGTCTAAACAGCGCCATACAGACATCGCGCATCACCTCCGGCTGCGTGATGTCTCCGGCTGCTGACATGGCGTAAATAACTAACCAGGTAACTCAACTTTTAGGCTATGCTATGGTGCAAGCACAGATCGGCTAATAGACGACTTGCTAGAGAGCGAGCGTTTCACGCAGCGCTGCGTGCGTGGGTAGTCAGCTGCTGACAACAATACGAGCTACGACTTTCTGAAAGGTGTTTCGCGCTACCTGCATGCAGCCCTGCAGTAGTTCGTGCGTGCTATGTGAGTGATCTCGGGCTGGTGAACGCATGCACGCCCCCGGGTTAGTCATATGACAAGCTTCCCCTCTGTCCAAGGTATGTACCAGCTGCCGCTGCCACGTGGCAATCATTGGCTCAGGAACACTGCGAATCAGTGCACCAATGTCGAAACTTGGCTGATTGCGAACAGGGCAACCCTGATTTCCTAAAGGCTGTTTATGACTTGCGCTGCTAGTCACAAAGTAGGACGGTTGGAATTGCCAGGAATACCTGGTACTGCATTTCCAACCAGTGCTTCCTGGCGTGCAACAGCTGTTTGGGAAATCTTTTTCGTTTGGCTGTATTCGTCGCGCAACGTAGCTGTTGTTACTCTGCTGCAGGCCCTGGTACTGCGTACCAAACAACCCGTTGGAAGTTGATTACACATCCAACCATCTGTGCCACAGAAAGAGTCTTTGCCAAGGTCAGTTGGTTCTCTTTAACCCTTTCACAGCCCTGGACCGCTCACAAGTGTAAACGCCATGCGCATCTCATCGTCTGCCTCTTGCAGGTACATCCTACTCGGCGGAACAGGCACTGCTGCTGCTGCTGCTGCTTGGCTTGCATTGGTGGCAGCAGCAACTGCTGCTGCAACAGAGGCTTTGAGCTTCACGGTCTTGCTGCTGCTGCTGCTGTTAATCTCACTGCTGCCCACAGCAGCAGCAGCAGCAGCAGCTGATGGTCGAGCACATGTAACCACCCACTCTCGCTGAGCAGGTTCTCCAAGATATCCTTGCAGACTCTGCACCTGCTGCTGCCACTTGCTGCTGCTGCTGCTGCCACTAGGCACTGCTGCTGCTGCTGCTGCAGCTGCAAGTAACCCTTGATTCGTAGGCCCTGGATCCGCATCGCTGCTGCTGGCACTCACCTGCTGCTGCTGCTGCCGCTGCTGCCAGACAACAGATCTAGGGTGCTGGGCAGCAGCAGCAGTGACCCACTTCATCAATGCAAGCTTCTCTGCATTACTTAATGCAGCAACTGGCAAAAACCCTGCTGCGCCTAAAACCCGCTGATCTGCATTCTCACCACCTGCCAGATCACTGCTGCTGCCGATACCTAGGACAAGGTTTGCCAGCAGCCTAGCCGCCAAATCGCGCTGATCTGGCAACCGATGTAACAAACTTTCACCCAACACAACTACCTGCTCGACATAGTGGAATTCTGCAAGCAGTAACTCCAGTTCTATGTCTGACAAACCGCTTTCGGCGCCATGGTAGTCTCCGGCTAGGTGCTGCTGCTGCTGTGGTGCTGCTGCTGCCAGGGCTTCTGCCAAGCCGCCGCCTTTTCTTAGTACCGACGCAGCCATGGATCGAAACCTGAACCAGCAGCAGCAGCAACAGCAGCGACAGGAGAAGCAGCAGCACCATGGTGATGAGCATAACAACCCCAAAACTCCAGTAATTGCTGCCAGTTGCGTACAATCAGTGATTTTGCAAGCTGTCCAAGGTGATGCCCTCCCCCTCGCGCTCGCCCACTGCAATACCCAAGAACTGCGGCAGCTGCTGTCAGTGCGGTCCAAAATAAGGTTTGATACAATGCCTTTCCTGAGCATATGTGAGCACGGCATGCACACACACACACAGTGCTGTATATAGAGATGCCCAGGCAAACATTTAGCAACATGTCAACCCTGTACTAAGCAGACTCACATGGTTCAACAGCTAAGAGATGACAGAACGTTATCTTTATCTGCTTGATATACTGTGTCAGGGGGGCAGACTCTCACTTACCGATCTACTGCTGCTGCTGCTGCTGGCAGCGATGCTCCGCTGCTGGCAGACAGCAACTGCAACGCCTCATTCACAGCAGCAGCGAGCAGCTGACTAAACAATGCAGCAGGGCTGATCGTCTCCAGATAGTGCAGCACCAATTCACCCTCTTTATTTGCATTGAGCAGCGGCCGCTGCCCTGCTGCTGGCATTGCTGCTGCCAGCGACCAAAGCTGCTGCCAGCTTCCTGGGCCAGATCCAGACATACGTGCAGAGATCTGGCATGATCTGGGTGCTGCTGCCGATTCTGGCAACAGATCTGAAACCTTGGACTGAGCACGATCTGCCTGATCTTGCTGATCTGAGTGCTCAGGTTGCTGCTGCTGCTGCTGCTCATCTCCCTGCTGCTGCTGCTGCTGCCAATCCTTGGGAGAGTACCATCTAACGAAGTCCTCAAAGCAGCAGCCAGGGTTAGCTGCTTTGAACGCCGACATATCAGAGAGCAATGGCGCTGCTAACAACCGCTGCTTGGCCAACAACAAATCAGCATCGCCTGCTGCCGCCGATGCTGCTGCCCGATCAGCCAGACTTGCAGTATTTACTGTACTGCTGCTGGCAGCAGCAGCAGCAGTAGTGGCTTCAGCTAGCTGCAGCAGCGCTGCTTGTCGCTGTATGATCTGATCTTCGGTAAACATTGGATCTTCCTGCACTATCGGGATTCGCAGCGGCCGATCTGGGAAGTTCAGCAGGAACTCACCAGCTAGTACACCTGCAACACCTTCAGGCTGCTGCTGCTGCTGCTGCTGCCAGGGATATGCAAAGCCATCCTGTTGCCACTGCTGCTGATCTGGCGGAGTAGGGGACCTGCTCTGCTGCTGCCCACTGATGCTGCTGCCACCATTGCTGCTGCTGATGCTCAACTCAGATCTAGCGTCCTGATACGTGTCATCAGACTGCTGCTGCTGCTGTTGAGAAATGACTTCACTTTCTTCTGCTGCTGCTGCTGGTGACAGATCATCATCATCCTCAGCAGCAGAAAAGAAGCTGCTACTGGCAGCAGTGATACCACCTTTTGCACCGCTGCTGCTACTGCTGCTGCTATCGTCGTTGCCTTGATCATTAATCTGCTCCAAATGTAGCTGCTGCTGCAGGCTGAGGCCCCTTGATAGTCGTTTGTCCCTACGCCAAATGCACACATTCAGCATCTGCAGCTTCTGATGCAGCAAACAGCTGTCCAGATCAGGTGCCGGTGGGCCACCCGAAACATTGGACATGCCGCCAGCAGCGATCTGAGATGTGATCTGAGATCGCTCCCATGTGTTAGAAGCGTCTGCCATTGGGCTATGTCCAATGTTGCTGTGCTGACCACCGGCAGCAGCAGCAGCAGCAGCAGGCATGTATGGCAGCAGCGCTCGCTGTTCCCAGCACTGCAGCCGTATATGGTTTACAATGCGCTGCCACAGCGCTGCTATGGCGCGTGCATTGCCAAACACCAATGCATGCAGCGCTAAACGACATAACAAGCTACCACTCGGCGCGCTGCGCGGCAGTTCATCATCACTGCTGCTGCTGCCAGCAGCAGCAGCAGTGGAATCGCCATCAAGCGGCTCCTGCTGCTGGGCACTACTACTGCTCAGAGATTGAGCATCCCAGGGATCTACCCAGCTGCTTCGCCTGCTGCCAGTTCTGTTGCTGCCAGCAGCAGCAGCACCAGCAGCAGCGGCTCTGCCTGGACTAAACATATCTCTGATCACGCTGTCAAATACACTATCCGGTGGCCGCGGTGGTACTGTTGGTTCCCCACGTGACTCCCACCACTCCGCACCTGTGGCAGCAGCAGCAGCAAGGTGGCGGCGGCATCACCAACAGCATCACCAGCAGCAATGTGTACTCTTGTTGGATTCAGAAGGTCCTGATCACACTATCAGCACATATGACGTTTGGTCCTTCAGGAACACGTGCCTGTCAACGCCAGGCAAGCACAAGCACAAGCAGTACCCGGCATGGGCAGTGACAATCATGCAGTACCTGCCAGCTTTCAGAGGCTGTTTGCTGCTGCTGCTGCTGCTGTCTTAGCAGTCATGAATGCACTCAGCACCGCCGTGGTGGCTCAACCCACAACAATGCCGCTGCTGGGCTTAGGAGGCTGCTGCTGCTGCTGCTGCCTGGTACTGCTGATCACCCCGCAAGCTGCCTCAAGAAACAGATAAGACAAAACAGCAAATAGCCGAGGTGTATTACCTGCCAGCTCCCAGAGGCTATTTGCTGCTGCTGCTGCTGTCCTAGCAGTCATCAATGCACTCAGCATCGTAGTGAACGACCCCAGATCCAGCGGTGCCGCTGCCTGCCTCTTGCCGCTGCTGCCACTGCTGCTGCCGGTGTTGTATCCAAAGGGTTGGGGACATACACCTGACAGCCTGCCACCTTCAGCAAGGACTTGCTGTGCCAGCTCAGCAGTCCATAACCAATCCGCACCTACACAAATCGCAACAACACAGCAAGGCCTTGGTCAATCAGTGCATTGACTGTACTCGGCAAGAAGACGAAGAAAAAGAAGAATTACCCTTTCCGGCCGCAAGGCCTTTGGGACGAACTGTACTCTGCAAAGAGTATAGGGTGTCTGTGTGCTGGCGTAGCAGCCCAAATCCAATCGGTACATACACAACATCAATTACAGCAGCATGATGTTCACATAGAGATCCTGTGTGGCGTCCATGATATTGAGAAGGGTTCGTCTAGCTTCCAGAGCCAGTCAGCACCTACACATGCATACGATTAATGAATGAATAAATGAGCTCCGCATAGCGCTTTCAAGAGAGCGCTAGCATAAGTTAAGGGAGGGTAATGTGTGTGTCGGGGCGACTTCACATTCCCTACCGTCCGCTCTCGTCCCCGAAGGGGCGGGAGGGCTGGACATGCATACAAAAACAGCTGTTATGGGCTGAGTTGATGAGCCAATCAGCACCAACACAAAAGTTCCAGCAACCAAAAGGTCACACATGCATTACATTATCAAACGCAGACTGCTCCGTGCAGAGTCTGCCCTTGATCCTGAGAGCCCTCCAGCGGCCCTGCGAGAGGCTGTATCTTGGGCTGCAAACATCACTGTTATTCACCATTTGGAACCATGTTCACACATTACACATCTTGGGTTTACACATTACACATATTGGGCTACAACACTTATTGTTATTAAGTTACTAAGTTATTAACATTACACAACTTACACACCAACAGCTAGAACGCTCCTCACAAGCAAAAGCTAGTGTTGTTGAATGGCAATATTGCTACAAAAAACAGCGAGTAAAAGGCCAATGCAGGCAGCATACGGGTTGTTTTGTAGATCTTCCAGGTGAAAAAGTGAGCAGTAGACGTGACAAGGCCCGCACCTGATGCAGCCAGTGTGACGTGTCTTCTGTGTCTGTTGGAACTCCTGATACCCAACCGCCCCTGCTTGATCGGTGTACTGCTGTACCCGTGACTGACAACATGCAAGATCCAGTGATCAGCAGCTGAAACATTGGACAGAAGATCTAGCACAGATCCAGCTGAGATCTGACAGCCTGGAGGGTATGATCTGAGATCAGGTCCAAGGCTTTCTTGTTGGTGATCTGAGTGCTGATCTGCACCAGATCTAGAACATTGGACCCGATCCGTGATCTGGCGATCCTCCCAGATCAGATCTAGCTCAATCGATCTGATTGGATCGCGCTGCTGTGCCCAGGGATGCCATGCTGAGTCAGCGTCCCAATCTACTCCCAGCAGATCTTCGTCATCAAACATTGGCTGACGTAATCCTGCTGGGTAGGGATTATGTAATGACGATCCGGATGAGTTACGTAATGCTAGATCACCTGACAGACTGCTCCTGCTGCTGCCGCCTCGACTGCCCTGCTGCTGCGGCTGCTGCTGCTGCTGGATCCAATGCATTTTGCTCACATCCGGAAGCTTGAATGTACAACATGCAGACATCCAAACTGCGTATCCGTTGCTGCTGCCACCGCTGCTGCCAGCAGCAGTCTGTCCCGCTGCTGCCACGCATGATGCAGCAGCAGCAGCATTGTAAGGTGCCAGCTGATCAGCAAAGGTCAAGATCTGCTGCTGTGGGATTGTTAGATGACGTGGCAATCTGCTGATGTGTATGCTGTCAGATGTGAAGTACACACTGCTGCCAGCAACCTGCAAAACAACAGCAGCAGCAGCCGTGCCAAGGTGGCAATTGACTGGGTTTCCGTGCAGCTCCTTGCCTTTCCGGTGTGCGTGTGTGTGCTGTAGATGCTATAGCCCTGTGTACCATACGCTTTCATCCATGGCATTTGATGCTGCAGTACCAAGTACGGCATTGCTGCATAACAGAAAACAGCCTGCGTCATCAGTGTACGTTGAGACTAGCCATCTAACCGAAACCAGTCGTCCATTGTATTGGACTGTCTCACGTTTAGGCTCATACATCGCTGTCTGGGTTGCGAAAATTTCCCGCTTTTATTGCCACTAGCAGCCGCTGACATAATTGCAAGCCAGCTTTGTACACATGCACACATACTTCTGCCTTTTATTCATGCTTGTCTTCAATGTTTGCAAACTGTTATGGAGCTTTACTTCTCTTATGCACATGTCGCAGCTTGAACCCATACCTGTGCAACACCACAGTAGGCGTCTCTCAGCGCATCATGCACAGGCAGCAGCAGCGGCCACATTACGCCACTGCTGCTGAGTGCCAGCCGCCCAACAGAAAGCAAACTGCTGGCTTCAGCACTGTCTAGCAAGCGTCTACTGTAGCTGGCCGGCTGCAGCAGCACAAACAGATCTAGGCCAAACCAGCGCTGCAGTTTGTGTATGCTAGATACAGGAGCCCACCAAGGGGCCTTCAGGCTCTGTACAGCCTGATACGGCTGTGATCTGATCTGGCGATCTGCATCTGTCCAAGGTTTGCTACTGGTGGACTGATCTAGATCAGATCGGCTCTGATCTGATCCAGCCAGGGTTTGTGTCTGCTGTCCGAGGTTTGGATCTGTGCTGCTGCTGCTGCCAGCAAAGCAGTGAGGCCACCAGGTCCTGCTGACCGCTGTGCGGCTCTGATCTTGTCGCACTGCTGCTTGTGCTGCTGCTAGAGCAGTACTGTTGGGCAGCAGTAGATCTTCAGGTGCTGGCAGATCCACCTGCCTGATGCTGTTTTGATCTTCTGTCTCTTCAGATTCACTTGGTGCCTCTTCAACTGCTGCTGCTGTTTCTTTGGCAGCAGGTGCCTTAAGCTTTGCAGGTTCAATTCTTGCTGCTGCTGCTGCTGGTGCTTCTGCCTTAACGACCGGTGAAACAGCACGCTGCGGCGCTGCCGCTGCTGCTGCTGCCGCTGTTTCAAGCTCCAAGTGCACCTGAGAAGCATCTACGGCGCTTGAGTCCTGCTCCCCCTGCTGCTGCTGCTCTGCTGTAACATCATCTTCCTGCAGCTGCAAATGCAGCTGTCTGTATTCATCGATCAGATCTTGCACTCGCTGATCCAACTGATTGCTGCTGCTGTTGATTTGCTGAGCGCCCACTCCTTCAGTTGCATCTGCCACAGGAGCACTGACAGCAATAGCAGCTGCAGGAGCAGCAAACTGAAACTCATCTGCAGTTTGCTGTTCATGCGTAAGCTCCAGCTGCGTTGCTGCGGCCGCATCTTGCTGACTGGTTTCTACATCGGCTGATGGAGCTACCCCTAGTGCCAAAACTGCTGCTGCTGGTTTTGGAGCAGTACTTTGCAGGCTGGCTTGCCTGGTTTGTATCAGCTTCTGCTGCTGCTGTCGCTGCTGCTGCTGGTACTGCTGCTGTCTGGCTGCCTGGAGTTCTGCTTCCCGTGTGTAAGGGACATGCAGCGTCAGTATGTACGGCTGTTCCCGCCAAGGTAGCCTGCAGGACACGCATGATCTTGGACATATCCCATTCTGAACTCGGTGAGTGCCAGCAAACCTGCGCATCTGCTCTGGGAAGACAATGCTATCAGTGCATGGGACGACACTAAGGAAGTATCACTCAGCCACCCGTCAAAGCTGACACGCTGCATGCTGCTTTGTCTCATTGCACCTGTATGCAATGCTGTGCCTCCCGCTTTGCACAATGAAGCATGTGACTATCAGAACATACCTGTGCTTTAGATTGTTGCTGATTTTGACAATGTTTGCTGGGTATTTGTCAGCACCGACAGCAGGAGGCATGTGGCTGATGTGCTCGAGACCTGCAGCAGTCAATTGCTGTCGAGTCAGCTTGCTGTGGATATCGCCGTGCCAGCCCGCATGCCTAGCAGGCTGCTGCATCTTTTATGAATCAAATGGTGCCCCTCCTATACTACGAGAAAGTCTTGTGACAGACAGCATGCAGCATATGGAGTGCCATGCAGTCTGGAGATCTCAATAAGGTCCGTCTCAGCTGTATGTCAAGTTATCAACCATTCAAGAAGCTCTGAATCGCTTGCAGCCTGCATACAGTGTTGCATACTATGCTCAATGGCTCTGCTTGTGGTCTCAGATCAAAAAGCAGCAATGCACGGCAGTATGCGGCCTGCTAACATGTGCTTAGATGCCTGTTAACCACCTGTGAGCATCCATCCACGGAAGCATTGCTCCAGCTGCGCAACCAGTCTGCGAACAGTAACATAGATGAGCGGTGAGCAGTACATTCCAGAGCAGCAGAATCAGGGGTCTCTGACGCGCCCCACCTCTCGAGATGAGTGGCCAGCGTATAGTCGTGAAACCCTTCCTCCGCCATACTGAGCTATGCAGACTGTATAGCGAAGCCTGGGGCTGCATCAACGACTCCGTGGGAACTAGGTGCTAGCAAGCTACATGATCGCTGCCCACAGGGTTAAGAGTACACTCTCCAGCAGCACAAAGATGAATGCGAATAAGTTGAGGGCAGGTTTGCAAAGAAGTAGGCAAGGGCGGGTGAGTGACGCTGGTCACTGGCCAGGCTGAACAGAACGCGATCCCGTGTTGATCATCATGCTCAATACGCACATAGCCCTACAAAGCAGCCTTACTTGGTGCTCTCGTAGCGAACTGACAAGTTGGTCCACATTCAAATGTTCTGTCACAGATGCCATGCCTTTCCAGTCAGGCCAAGGACATAGCACAGTTCGAAACAGAGCAGTGTTTGCGGTACCCGCGTTTGTTATCCTATCCTATCCCGCTGCGACACTTGCTGCCGCGCTTGGCTCTTGAAGGGCCCATTGCCTCTCTTCATGCCACACAGCTCGACAACAGCGGCATGATGGTACACACACAACCTGCCCAACGCATACCGGAACTCAGCTAACGCCTGCATTCATGACAGCTAATTGGCGTTGGCAGCAGCCTGCGACGCTGACTGATATCTTGATGCCGCGGCACCTGCGAGAGATCCCTCGTTCGGATCAAACCATTGGCGAGCCTGGCCCGGTGCTCAGCTTCTACGTACCAAAGCAATCACGCGCGCGAACCGGCGGAAAGCAATGTATCCAACGCCACCGCCGGTTGTCCGACGGGAAGACCACCGGGCGAATTCGAAGACAGTTGGATCACGTTCTGTCATCGCGGCTCAGCTCCCGCTGCGTGTATAGCGCAGCTGTTCTTCCTTTCACGGACAATTACTGATCAACGATGGACAAGAGACATCCTTCTGGGCTACTGCCATTATGGCAGAGGCCAGGCCGTTCGCTTCTGCTGCCGGCCTGCGTCCTGGCATTTCTGGTTCTGAACATCGGCCTTTTGTACAGCTTCCGAGGCCAGCGCGGCTCGTGCGGGGTGGCGACATCCCGTAATGCCGAGGATAAGCCAACCTTACAGGGCCTGGTGCAAACCGCTGCTCCCATAGCAGAGATGTACAAACGCCTGCTGACTTACAAGACACTGACAGTTGATGGGAAGTCATTTCATGTCTATGACCCGGCTCGAGGCCCCGGGGGCGAGGCATATTGGAAAATGGTGCGTGCAGCTTGGCAGCTTGGGGGCATTCTTCAGAGAGCAGTAGTTCTGTAGTAGTGCTATGTAGAACTGGGCAGTGCGGCACCGCACTATGCAAGCTTTGCACGGCCGCAACGGAAAGTGCATGTAGTTCTGGTCGGACCAGCATGCCACAGCTCAAACCCCTGCAACATCATCATGTGCGGCACCCTGCTCACGTGTGGCACCAGGATCCAGGTGAAGGGGTGTCAGTAGTAGCAGTGTAGTTTTGGCAGACGTGGCAAAAGTTTGGCCGGAACTAACTGTGCCTCATTGACTGAGCAGGCCGGCCCTTGGCATCCAATTTACCTGTCAAATTTGCAGCCTGGCACGGCGAATGATAACATCTTGGCACTTTTTAATCCCTTGCTCCTGCTTGTTCTGTACCCGTGCCATGCAGTTCTCTGACACCACCTGGGAGCCGGAGACGTATGCAGCTTTCAAGGCTTGCATCGCCCCCTCTACAACAGTCATAGACTTCGGCAGTTGGATCGGGCCAACCATACTATGGGAAGCCGCATTGGGTGCCAAAGAAGTGTTTTCTTTTGAGCCGGATCCTTTGGCATATGCAACTCTAGTCCTGAATATGCAGTTAAATGGGTTCAGACACGTGCACATGCACCACGCATGCATAGCGGCTACTGAGGGGACATTACCTCTTTACTTCAGAGATGGCAATTCGGTCAGCTCAGTCTTTCAAATCCAGGATGCTGGCGACGGCAGCCAGGGTCATCAGTCGGTGATTCAAGTGCCGTGCTTTCCGTTGAATAAGGTTATTCAACACTATCATCTCCAGAATGCAGAATTATTTATCAAAATTGACATCGAAGGGTTTGAGGCACAGTTAGTTCCCGCATTGAAGAGCGTGTTTAGCAGATATAGGCCCTCGCTGCATTTGAGTATCCATGCTAGACTAACAAAGATGACTGACCAGGACTTCAGAAACATGGTTGATGCGCTGTCGGTCTTTCCTATAGCTTACAAGCACATTGGTGGTAACAGCTTTAGCAGAATTAAGTCTGATCAGTTGTATACTGCAGTGCGCCGGGATGGTCGCAGCAACCATGAGATGGTCTTCACTTGGCCAGGCCGGTGTGGTGGCTTGGGTTAATATTTGGAGCCCTGTTTTGCTGCTGTCGCAAAAACACGAGGTGATACTGCTTTTCTGTGTGCAATAGCTCAATTAGTAAGGCTGCTAGCATGGCAGAACTGCATGGACAAATGCAGCAGCCGAGTTGTGCGTGTTTGGTGCCTATGGCAGCCTCTGATTCAGAATCGTTTGTTGTGTTGCAAGGGGTGAATGTATCAGAAGAAAGCAAGCAAGTTATTGAGCTGAGTTGGTGTGTTATGTTTACACATCACTACTAGTTACATGCCATGTACAGTGTATGTGATTGTTACAAGCAAATGCATTGGCAACTTGCTGCCCTTTCGCTATTGTTTCGCTGTTGTTTCAATTTGGTAAGATGGCTTCAGAGTTGGTACTGTCACAGGATAGATTGTGGCATACATGCCATCTCAAATCATATGCAGTGCATGTTCAGATTCTTTTGATGACCTCTGGCGCCTTCAATGCATGTCCCTGCAAACACTAGGCTAGGAAGAAAGGAACAAGTAATACCCATTGATTGCCTGCAAAAAGGTGAACCAGGACACCCGCCGGCGGTGAACACAATCAACCGGTAGGGAATGTGAAGTCGACCCGACACACACATTACCCTCCCTCAACTTACGCTAGCGCTCCCTTGAAAGCGCTATGCGGAGCTCATTCATTCATTCAACACAATCAACCGGGCGGAACTAGCGGCTATAGACATTGCAATGCAAAAAGCCCTGGCGGTTGCAGATGTTGAGCCAAACATACACATAGCAACGGACAGCCTCGCGTCAATATGCCAGGTGCGAAGAGCAAACACCAGACCACAAGATATGCGAGAACATAGGCATCTAAACATCATCAACAAAATCGCAAAAGCCATCGAACTACATACCGGAGAGGTAAATCTCTGGAAGGTGCGCAGTCACATCGGCATTGTCGGCAATGAGATTGTTGATGAAACGGCCTTAGCAGTGTCCAATAGAGTCGTGGCGGAGGAAGAACTTAGCAGCTACAGCACCTCAAGCAATAACAGATTGGACATGTACTAGCTATACGAACAAGCCGAGGCCATACCCAGGAAAGGCGCCCATACGGGAAAAGCGCAGGCCGAACCAGAAGATGTCTAGATCGATCTTCACCCCATTATCAAACACAACAGATGCCCTCAAAGCTCGCACACACAAGTTAAGGAAACTGGGCAGTTCGAATGAGGACACAATATACTTCAAGTCCTGGACAGCGGCCAGGCCTACCATAGATCAAAAGCACATTCACATGTTCATGACAAGCACCACTGTCAAAAGCCGACAACGCAAACTGGCCATTCAATACAGATACGGCTTGCTACCCGTTGACAAGCTCAACTTCATATATGAATATATAGATACATGAAAACGCCCAGCAACCAATGCCCTCTGTGCGGACTAGACGACGGAGGCCAACACGCAGTGAGTGCGTGCCGGCAGCTCAACGAACCGGTCACCCTCCGCCACAACACGGCCGCGTCAGCAATAGTGGAGGCCATCAATGCTGGTACCAAAGGAGGTCAGCTGATATCAGCAGACGTAGGAGTGAATAAACGACGCAGAGCCAAAGGTCTGCCACAGCTAGATATTCACCGCGGGGTTCCGGAGAGCGTCCTGCCCCCTGGCATATGCATGCATGCCCACAGGTGTTAAAGCCCACCTGAAGACGCAAAGCGTGCCCGATGCGCTCCTATATAGTCATGACAAGAAACACAGAAGACGACAATACACAATTGTAGAAATCAAATATTGCCGGGACACTCGACCAGCAGACCAAGAGGCCAGAGCGACGCAACAACATGAGAAGCTGGTGACCGCAATACGCGAATACGACCCAAACGCTAAGGTTACACAGTGCAATTTGATGCTAGGTGTCGGGGGTGCGATACCTACCAGCACGGTGTCACACCTGCGAGAAGACTTGGGAGTGGAAGGCAGCCAAACTCACGGCGCTACTGAAACAACTACACCTGTCAGCGATAGAGCATCTTGAGAAAATAATGGAAAACCCGGCGAGCCAATTGGCTTGCAAGATAAAGAACCGACGTCGGGTCGACCCGGCCAAACAAAGACGCAAACAACAGGAAGCAAACGCGGCAAACACACAGCTTTCCCAGCACATCGAACAACTTTGAAGAAGAAGGAATAATCATACATCTCGGTCCCAAGGGACCAGCCCTCTCGCCCCTTCGGGGACGTGAGCGGACGGTAGGGAATGTGAAGTCGCTCCGACACACACATTACCCTTCCTCAACTTACGCTAGCGCTCCCTTGAAAGCGCTATGCGGAGCTCATTCATTCATTCATGATGACCTCTGGCCACTTTGTTGCCAGCAGTGCTGTAGGAGCGTGTAGCTGTCACTGTGGACGATGCACAATGCTGTTAGCAGATTGTGACTCCGCTATACCAAGGCCGCACACGTGAACCTGGATTGGTGTCATCCGATGACTCCTGGTCAACCTGTGATAGGCACACAATGTGCAAGGATTGTTGTGCATTGTAATATGTGAGGTGCCAGCTCGCACGTCGGCGGCTGTGCTGCTTTCGCATACAAGCAGGCTAAGCTTCAAATGTTGTCGTGTCTTCTCAGGGAAATCTGCTTTCACAGTGTTGTCCATGTGTTTCCTTGCACTGTTTCGTGTACCGACATTGCATGTAACGACGTGTGGATGCGGTCCCTCAGTAGACTGAAATCAAGTTGTCTGCGTCAGGTGGTTGGTAATCGTCAGGTGTCAGTATTGCTGTTGCCCAGCGCAGTGCCGCACCTTGTCTTGGTGGCTTTGCCGAATTGGTTCCACTAGCTACCAGTGGCACGCGCTCAATCCTCCATCATGGCTTGCAATTGCATCCCGCAAGTAAGACGCGGGTCGTGCAGTTGCGCCGACAAGGTCCGACCCCGTCACCACTACAGCGAAATTGGCATCAGTGCGCGTATCGGCGACCTGGAGAGGAGGCCGGATGTCACCACCGCGTCATGATCAAAAATTGCAGGCCTTCAAAACAAGTCGAACTCGGCAGACTTGGAGAAGACGCAATCGTAACGTGTTGAGTCTGTATAGCAGCTCACACAAAAAAGCAACCCGCGGACGCATCTCAACCGGCACCGATGATTAACCAATGTCTTTCACATCGCCAACCGCCCAAAGACTCTTGAATAGCGGCCAACCGGATGCAGATGTCGAATTACAACTACTGTCACTAACATCGCCCCTGTGGCAGCTCGACGACGGCACGGTGCACAACAATTCATGCTCAATTCAAAACTTTTGATTCAGCTGTGCATGAACGACGGTTGATGTGTGTCTACCACCAGTTTCGTGGAGTAGAAAGGAAGGAGCCAGATGTTGTGACTGGCCGAAGTCTGCAGATTAGTTCCCACCGGTTGCTCATGCAGGTAATCTGTACTCTACCACCTCACTGCAACTGCTCCAGAAACTCCGTATGTGTCATAGGTGTGCTGAACATTGGGAATGTGTGCGTCACAGCTGCATCATGACCCTCTTGACTGCAGCATGACATTGCACAGCATCGAAGTCGCCACTTAGTTGAGGATGTTGTTGTCATACTGTCTATGTGAGAGTCAAAGTTTGGCAGCCAAGCACCACAAACTCTGCCTGTAAGGCATGTCTTTGCAACATTAGCAACATGCTACGAACACAATCACTGTTAGGAACCCAGGATGCTCCTGAGTTGCACTGTTGCACACTGCATGTACACTGCATCATGATCACAAAACCTCAGCATTGCCTGGTCCCTCCGTGTAAGACACAGACTTCTAAGACATAGCATGGTGCACCAGCCACATACTCACCTTGTTGCTGCACAGCAGTCTGGTAGTGTTACAACCTTGTACCCGTGTTCATATGCTGTGCGCATCGTTGACTCCACACAGCAGTTGGTCTGCAACCACGCAACGTTGTTAACAGCAGTCTGTCAGGCCCAAGGACCAGGCCGAGGGCCCTAACGCTACCAGCCCGGCTGCCGTGATATGCTAATGGGCATAGCTGACCGCGCTCGCAAGATTGTTTGACACCTTCTCACATCTGGTGTTGGTGGTACAGACACGACGCGCGGCGGCAGGAACATAAGTGCACAGCAGATACACATCATGCGTACGTCATCACACATGTGCACCTGCTATACTGCTATTATCCAACGTCCAGAAGTTCAAAACAGGCACCGTTTCATATGCTACAAGGCATGCCTGCGAAACCAGCCTGCAGTTGCACAGCGGCGAACTCACCAAGAACCCTGCCAACACCACATTCTCTATCTTGTTATGACTCAACACAAAGTTAAGGTTTGTGCTTGCGAACCCGCACAGCCCACTCTTGCCCTGTATGATGACATCATTATCGCCAGGGGACATCAAATCACAAATCTTACCACCCCATTCACTGCGCTTAAATGAGCCGCTGGCCTTGACACTGCAAAACAGCACAAGAACAGAGCTTTGGTGAACAACTGTCTAAATGAGTCAAGAAACATTTTCTGCTGCTGCTGTACAAAGCTGCTGCACAACCATACCTTGAGGTGCCTTGAAATACCTTGAGGTGCTTGTCAGAGAAATTCTTCAGCCCATACAGTGTTGACGCTTGCCAGTTGGCCAGCTGCTGACAGGCGCCTGTGCATGCGACGGTCTAAGCTGGCGTCCCTATCGACAGATTGCAGCTGAGCAAGCACGCACAAGCTTGCAGCAGGTTTAACACTCACTTTCCAAGGATGCCATATGGCTCCTTTGCTAGCTCCTTGTAGTCGTCAGTGACTGCATGCAGATAACACCGAGGACAGCAGGACACTTGGCATGGATGCTTCCTGAAGCCTCATCAGAAGCCCCTTCAGAGCCCCTGCTCGACAGCTGGGACAGTATTCTTAAGTTGTTCTCAGCAGCTGCCAACGTGTGGGAGAAGCAGGGCAGGACACCAATCTGACTGCAGAAACGCAACTGCAGGACCACAGCTGCAGGAACACTATCTGGAATGCACTGTGTAACATGCGTTGCGGTGCATGCTGGACCATGAAGCACCACTGCCTGCAGCTTGGACATGTTCTATTGCTGTTTCGGCTGGTCGCTTTGAATGTGGCCTGCCATCAGCGGTGCGGATTGCTGTCAGTGCTCACACGTTATTGGGCAGTGGCAGATGAGAACTCCCTTCTCTCTGGCTGCATCCATTGTGGCCTTGGCGTTGGCAAGCATGTTGGTGCTACAGATACATGGAAAGAGCAACCAGGGCCCTAAGCACGGCATGCGGAGGTTTTGAATCATGTTCACGCCAGTGCTGCTGTGCAGAGGTGTGAATTGTTGTGAAGCAAGGATACTGGAACCGCTGGCTGCCACACGGTCACGGGTATCGCTATTCCCACAGCAGATACCATGGCCATTGGGTATGTTGAGCAGGCTGCGCATTGCTGAGTATGGCTAAAGTGCTGCTGAAGCCTGCTCAGCATGTACTGGCCCCAAGCAATATGTACCTTTCCATTACGCCCTTTACTGCGTCATGCAGCTTGCCTCCCTCGGTTGTAAACTCATTCTGCACAATGTAGGTATGTTTGCCATGTCAGGAGGCCGCATTGGCTTTGAACAAGGGAAGGACAGCCCTGGCACGTGGCAAGCCAACATGTCGTAGAAGAATATCACTCGGCACCGGCTTTCAGCCCAACGCAATCAACTGTAGCAGTACAATAAACACCTGGAACTCAATCAACACCAGGGCTGTCTTCTTGGGATCCATGAATGCCGGAAACTACGAGAGTGAGAAGGATGGCACTTGAGTGACGCCTGGATGGGGGTTGTTGCAAGAGACTGCTAAGAGCTGTAAACAATCAACGTCATCATGTTTTCCTTCATGCACCGCACGGGCTGTTGTGACCTAACGCGGTCTCAACGAAATGCAAAATTCAACTGACCGTCAACGCGCAACACTGCTTCTATAACCATCGTTATACTCTGGATGACTGATAGGGTGGACTGCGAGTGCGGACTTGTTGCCAACCACACTTGACACGCACCAACTGAACATCTCACGCAATGCAGCCCCCTCAGTACAACTACGGCCCACCTCCTCCCCCCGGGTACAATCAAA